>CAUYSK010101498.1:0-62916 GCA_963575035.1 Avahi laniger
AGTCTCTCTCTGTTGCCCGGGTTAGAGTGCCGTGGCGTCAGCCTAGCTCACAGCAACCTCAAACTCCTGGGCTCAAGCGATCCTCCTGCCTCAGCCTCCCAAGTAGCTGGGACTACAGGCATGTGCCACCATGCCCAGCTACTTTTTTCTATATATTTTTAGTTGTCCGATTAATTTCTTTCTAATTTTAGTAAAGACGGGGTGTGTCGCTCTTGCTCAGGCTGGTCTCGAACTCCTGAGCTCAAACAATCCGCCCACCTCGGCCTCCCAGAGAGCTGGGATTACAGGCGTGAGCCACCGGGCCGGCAAGTAAGACCTCTTTATTGTTCTGAATTTCATGCAGTTTGCTCCAGGTTCTCTTTCTCTACCCTGAGGTGTTAATAGTCCTCTTTTACCTGTCACCAGCTTCCATCCTGCCCATTCCAAACAAGATCTTGTCTAGTTAGTTTCATCAGTGAGAAAGATTTTGCAGAGAACTCCCACATGGAAAGTCCCCCTCGGATTCCGAAGTGGCTTTCGTACCGTGCCCTCCTGGGTGAAGGGGAAACGACTTTCCTTTGCTGGTCAGCAGCAGCCTCTGCTTGCCTCCCGGGAAAAGGAGCAGCCCTTTCCTCCCATAATCTTTCGCTAGGCGCCTGCTTTGTGGGCTGCAGTGTCTCTGCTTTAAACTGAGCAGGAGGATTGCAGCAGGAGGTGGAGACAGCCTCCTGCTGTCTTCATGAGGGTGTTTTTAAAGCACTGACTTTGTTGCCTGACTGGCAGGCCCTGAAGGTTGGTGGGAAAATCAGAACTCTGGTTTGCCTGTGTGACTTGCGAATGCGGGTTCGTTATTGATTCATCACATCTTGGACACAGAGCTTGCTAAGGGAAACAACCGAATCTCACGACAAACGTAGCTAATGAAATATTATGAATAACTTTGATGGCGTTGAGGGGTGGCTGAGCTTAATGATCATCTCTTCGCATAAATGATGTAATTAGCCTTTGGCTTTGTAGGGAAGGAAAGACTTTTCCTCTACCCTCTTAGGGTCTGTGGCTGGAGCCTATGAATTGAATTGACAAAAGACAGGTTAAGAGAAGAAAAAACATACAAATTGTATTTGGTGTGAATATTTTTACATGGCACAGGGGGCATGATAGAAAGAAGTGAAAACCTCAAAGATTGGGTTAGACCTGGGGGGTCCTATACTGTTTTAATAAAGAATGATAATTTACGGATATGTGATAAGACAAAGGAAAAAAAGATTTGGGGTGGGGTGGTAAATTGTGGGAAAGTGGCTAGCAAACATATGGAGGAAACTAACAGAAAATAAGTGTTCCTTGAGTAAGGTTTGTTTGGGCAGATTCATCTCAGCATCAACTCCCTATCTCCTGTGGTAAGAATGTTCTCCTCTTTGTGGTTTAGGGAGGTCACCTTTCTCAGAGGAAATCTATGCCCTGACTGCAGGTAGGAAGGGGGAGGCAAAGAGCCCTTCCTGCATCTTTTGTTTCTCCATTGCCTTTGACTCAAAGTAATCAGTATGCCAACAGAGCATGATTTGGGTGGCATATTTTGATACTTTTCCACTTTTTCAGTGTAATGGTCAGTTTTCTTCTCTCTTTGTTAAGTCTGGTTTTGATCAGCATCAGTGTTGACAATTTTATCTCGATGCTTTCCCCCCCTCTCTCTCTCTCCTTCACACATGCTCACATGTGGTGCTTTTCAACTTTGTCTATATATTAGAATCACCCAGGGAGCTTTGTAAGTTACCCACCCAGGCTCCACCCCAGACAAGTTAAATGAGAGTTTCTCAGAGTGGTGCCCAGACATGATATTTTCTCAAATTACCCCAAGCGATATCATATGCATGCAAGTGATATCTTGTGCGTGCAACCATATTTGAGAACTACCCTCTCCCATCCTCACCTGAAGAGGAACTTGCATTAGACTGCCCAGTTCTGCCTGTCTGTCCCAACACCATGCTGTAGACACCAAAGGAGTTGAAGCAGCAGAAACTCCATGCCTGGATAGTCACATGCCTACTGTATCATCAGAAGCCAATCAGGAAAGCAGAATCCATTCTTGGTTACTTAACACAGGGAATTTAATGTAGGGAATTGGATACACCGGTGATGGAATGTGCTGGAAAGCCAAATAAGGGATGGTGATGCAGCATCAGCAACAGGCAGAAGCCCGAGCCATGCCTAGACTGAAGGAACGAAAGGCAGAGGTAATTTTACTGGAGTCCAGGGTTAGGGTCATCTGAGGAGGCTAGAATAATGGCAAGTCTGTTCCATGGGAGCTGGAGCCATGATAAGATGCCTCCACTGCTGCTCAAGGCAGAAAGAAGGGGGAGAAATGACTTGGCTTCTCTCTTCCTTCCCATTTCCAAATGTCAGCCAGTGTCTCCCGTTAGGGGAACCCTACAGGAAACTGTATGATACAAGGAGCCTGAGAGTCACAGCCTGCAGACGTCATCTCCCTTGTGGATGAGCTCAGAGCCGGAGAAGGACAAGGAATGGGGGTCTGAGGGCAAACAGGCCCAGCGCCAGCACCGATGCCCCAGATTGATTTCCATGCCCCAGACTGATTTCCATGCCACTAGCGTGCAACCATTCGGTGGACAGTTTGTGTTGTGGAACTGAGGCTTGGAGCAAAGGTCAAGGCTCAAGGGGCAGCTGTATTTGACTAAGTTGGTGGGCTAAGATTCGCAAGGAGTAAAATCTTCCAAGAGAAACTGTAAAAAGGAGAAAGAATAAGAAGACCTCATATGTTATAACACTGCTTATAATTTTCAGAACATTTTTTCTTCTCTTTTGATCTTACAGCCATCTAATAGCTTTGACAAGATAGCCTGGTGTTTTAGTTTCCTGTCTAGCAAAATGGAAACATTGATTAACGATCATGCCTGTACTCTTTCTTATCATAACAAGTACTTTTCAATTGTGTAGAATGGTGCTCTGAATCCAGACCTCAATATTTATGAACTCTTGAAGGCTAAAAACAGAGACAGGAAACTTCTAGAAATTTGCTTCTTGGAACTCTACGGACAGAATTTGCCAACTGTGGTCAGCACTCACTAAGTGCTACTCTGGCCAGGCATCTTTATAAAACCTTGCACAGGAGTGATCTCATTGAATCCTTTGAGGTGGGCACTATTAGTTCCCCATTCTACAGTTCCCCATTTTAGTAACTCACTCCAGGAGACTCAGCTAGCAAAGGATGAAGCTTTGAGTCCAGGCAGGTGGACTCCAGCGCTCAGACATTAACCAGTCTGCTATATTGCCTCCCCTTGTTGTGGGGAGGTGATCGATTGAAGAACCTTTACATGAATTACACACTTTGTCACGTTAAGTGTCTGATTGCTTAAAGGACTCATAACACTCAAATAGTGTATCCTCATGGAGCAGTTTCGTTACAGATGAGGGACACAGCAAAGCAGTAGGAGATGGATATACAAGACGGGGTCCCAGAGATCACAAATGCAAGCTTCCTAGTCCTCCTAAAGCTGGGCTGCACAAGGCACCCTTTGTCTGCGGGTCTCGAACCTTTACTGGCATGTGTGTGAAGCACCTGGGTTCCGAGGAGTCCAAAGTCAGGTCGCAGTAGAGGTTTCTTATAGTGAGCGGGCTGCACAGGCATGTTCCAGCTGTGTGACACACCTCAATTATTGAAATTCCAGGACTCTACTAAAGCCAGGTGCAAATCATAAATCCAATTATTATTACTAAATAATGCTGACCAGCTGAGACATCCTACCCCCAACAACTTGCAGATTCATGGTTTCAGAGCATCGTTTATCTTTAGTAAATACATTTCATAGTGATCGCCAGTAGTTCTGAAGATTAGTCTGAGGTCAGTTCAGGCCAGCTGAGGTTACCCTGTGCTGTTTAAACCTCTTGGCCTTGTTGAGTATATAAGTCAGGAACCTGCTCCCAGAACTTGGACAGTGGTGAAGTAACCCAGATGTAAATAGTTGCCATTGGGATGGGAAGTGTTCCACAGATAATGGAAAAGCTGTGATGGGTTCAGTCATTACAAACCTCTTACCTCAGCAGATGGCCTAGTATTTTTGTGGCCAACTTCTGATGTTTATACCCCCATTAATTATTCCAAGATTGAGTAGCTGTCCTATGTCCTCACATGCTCTCAAGGCCATTGGAATATAACATGATGAGTGCTATGACATCAATCTGCATCTCCAGAACAATGTTGTCCCTTAGGAACATAATGCAAGCCACATATGTAATTTTAAGCTCATGAATAGCCATATTTTGAAAAGTCAAAAGAGACAAATAAAATTAATTTTAATGTATACCTTATTTAACCCAACACATCCAAAATATTACCATTTCAACATGAAATAAATATAAAATTATTACCCAGCTCTATCGAGTTATAATTGACAGGTAAAAATTGTATATAATTAAGGTATACAATGTGATGTTTTGATATACCTATATATTGTGATTACTAAAATGGGATATCATATTTTTTTCTAAGTCTTCAAAATTCAGTGTCTACCTGTATTTTATATTTATAGCACATATTAATTTGAATGCTAAATTTTCATACTTGATCTGTATTTATAGTTTATAAAATTAACAGTTAAAAGCATAGATTCACATTCCCAAGTTGTTTTAAATATACTCCAAGTTTTCCAGTACCTGAATCAAATACCAAAAAAACACTTTTTCTTTAGCTTTTACATTCCTGTTGACAAAACTGGTTTATCATGTTTGGAAAAATTGAATTGATTCTGAATCACAGCATATAAGTTTTCAATCTATGTTTTCCAAGTTAAATAAATTCACTAAATCTTGTATCAGCTCAGTATTATAGCAAATTCAAGGAGATATTGCATAAATTGAAAAGCACAAAAATTCTTTCTTGTAGTTTTTGCAGCCAATTTGCAAAATGCTGCCAGCTCCCATTAATCTTCTGCATATTGATTCATGTTAAATGTATAGCAGTCACGACTGTTGATTTGTATTGTGAAAAGCCTCAGTTACAACATGCATTCTTATACCTGTGTCTAGCTAGATTACAAAAAGCTTTTCTTTTCCTTGGACCTTTTCCTTTTCCTTTTCTTTTCCTTGAACAAGTTTAGCTTGTTCACATACAATGTGGTATCAGTGATAAAATGTAAATCATATGACCATTTTTCATCTTTGATTATTGAATATTTGACAAACATCCCTTTGTTTTACGAAAGTCTTGGAGTTAACTGTACAGTAAGTCTTCGTAAAAACTCATCCACAACTTAATCAATAAGCACTAACAAAGAATACAAGATCATTAAATTTATTGTCTTTGATATCTTTCAACATTTCTATGAACTGGCTATGATTCTATTTGTACATATATATGAAATGATTTTAACAACTGTATCTAAGACATTTTTCCTAAGATCTGCTTGAGAAAACTGAGCACAGATATTTTCAATATGTATCATATAGTAGAACAAAGCAATAAGGGAACAATCAGTATGAAATTCCTCTAAGTCTAGATTTTTGACCAAACAGCTAGAGTACCATCCGTCATGATAGAAACTAATTTTTTCATACCTAGCTGAAATTCTTTGACTGATGTAAAAGGTTAAAATATACCTACCTACTCTACAAGTCCGATTTTATAGGCTGCAAATTGACATTTCTTTGTGAATTGAGAAGTCCTTTAAGGTAAACGTACCCAAAGTATTAATTTGCCAATTTTTCTTATATTGCATATCTCATCTAAAGCTGAAAAAAAGTACCTGCAATTTTTCAATCTTTTAATTGATCTTTGATTTTGTGAGAAAGAGTTTTTTATATTTTATAGGCTATCCATAACTAAAATAATTTATTTTACCGTCTCTCCATCTTAAAATGGTTTTATAGCTGTCCAGAGTTACAAAACCAGATTCTGTTAAAATTGTGTAAACATTTTTTGTAGGACATTTAGTTGTGATTGCAGGTGACCCATTTCATTATTCTTTTTTGACCTTGGAGAAGGAACTTTTAAAAAACCAAAATCACTGTGTGTTTACTGAAAATGTCTCTTTCATCTTGTCCACTTTATTATCTTTAAATTTTTTTATACAACTTTTTTGTGTTTGGCTCTGCCCGATTGACATTCGTTACAAAATTTGCAGCATAACTTATTCCAGTCCCTTTTTTCCATTCCTCTTCGGTTTCAGAGAGACTTTCCATGGCCAAAGCACTGCAGAACTTATAACTTCTCCAGAATCGTACATGTTTGAATCAGTTTGCTGTTTTGTACTAAAAATAGAAATTCAGAAAACAGGAGCGGCAATCTGATAGGATTTCAAAGTAGCATTCAGCAGGCTACGTTTCCTCTTGGATTAAGAGTGTGTGTGTGTGTGTGTGTGTGTGTGTGTGTGTGAGATTGTTTGGGTGATCATCCTGATTAAAGAGAAAGGGTAAATTGCAAAGAGAAACACCACGGAAGTTGCAAAGTAAAATGTTATTCTTTTAGATTAGGGTTAATTTTGAAGCAGCCCACTGCCCCGGCAGGCAGATCCTGCAGAGGTTCATGACAATGGGAGGAGGCAGCCAGCGCCGCAGAGGAGCCAGGGAGGTCACGGCTCCTGGCCCAGTCTCCAAGTAGCTGTAGGTACCTGGCTTTCCTGGGAAATCTCCCTTACCTAGTAGTAGTAGTATTATTATTATGGTAAAATACACATAACATAAAATTTGCCATTTTAATCATTTTAAAGTACAAACTTCAGTGGCACTTAATACATTGACTATGTTGTGCAACCATCACCAATATCTAGTTGCAGAACATTTTTGTCACCCCAGAAACAAACCCTGTACCTGTTCAGTAGTCACTCCCCGTGTCTCTCTCCCTCCAGGCCCTAGCAACCAATCATCTATCAATACTTTCTATCTCTACAGATTTCCCTTTTCTGGACTTTTCATGTAGGCAAATGATTCTGGCATATGTTCAGAATCCAAATGACAATTCACATAAATGGAATCGGATACAGTATGTGGCCTTTTGTGTCTGGCTTCTTTCACTTAGCGTAATGTTTTCAAGGTTCATCCGTGTTGTGGCTTGCATCTTCCTTGTGTTTTGATGACCTTGAGTGACTTTCTGGCATAGTAAAAAGAGACCTAGCATCAAAGCCACACAGATCTGGGTTTGAATCTGGCTCATCTTTAAGTTTCAGTTTCTTGAGCTACAAAACGGAAATAATAACGTTCATCTCAGGAGTCTTTGGGAAGGGTCATTTGCTAATTCAGCAGATACTAATTGAGCAGCCACTGTGTGCCAGGCCAAGCCTTCAGGGATATAGTGGTGAACAACACCAGGCAAGTTCTTTGTCCTCGTGGAACTTGGTTCTAGTATGAGAAGTAGACAATAAACATAAAACAAATAAGATAGGAAGAAGGCAGGTGGATGTGTAATAGAGTAATCGGGGGTAGGCAGGGGGCTGCTTTAACAGCTTGGTGAGTAAAGGCTTTCTGCCAAGGGACCGACATTTGACCTGAACTTCAAGGAATAAAATGAGCCGGCCTTGTGGAGAGCTGGGGAAAGAAAGACTAATCCAGGCAAAAGATCAGCAAGAGCAAAAGTCCATGGACTGGGGAAGGGTTTTGTCACGATCATGGAATAGAAAGAAAACCAATGTGGCTGCAATTGGATGAGCAAGGGTGGAAAGTATGACCTGAAGTTAGAAAGGTGAGCAGGAGCTATGTCTCTCAGAGCTGTGTGAGCTGGTGTTTGGACTCCAAGAGCCATGGAAGCTGTGAAAGGTTTCATCTAAAGGAGTCGCAGGTTCTAATTTACAATGGGAAGAACACTCTGGCAGCTGTACGGAGGGCCGGGAGAGTAGGAGCAGGAACCGGAAGACCAGGAAGGAAACTACTGCACTTGTCCAGATGGGAAAATGGGTGATTTGGTGACTTGGGCTGGGGTGGGGTAGATGAGTTGTAAGGAAGAGGATTTAGATGGCTTGAAGAGGAGGCAGGTGTGAAGGGATAAATTCGTAAGTAGAAATAAACAGGAAAAATGGAGTCAAATGAGAAGAGGCATCCCAAATGCCCAGCTATGCCTAGGACAGAGGTAGTGATTAACTCATGTCCCATTCCTACCTACCTCCATGCCCATGAGCCTTGGTGGCTCTTCAAGGAAGCATATTATGGGTTTCATCCTCATCTGGATTTTCGCATCATCAGGAAGGAGTGGGAACTGCAGATAGAGAGACATGAAGGTGTCTCTGATTTTGACAGCATAAAGAACATAAGTCTATCATCTTCTATTCACCTAGAAGGCTTGGTCTCTTGGAGCAGGCGTGGCCTTCAGCAGGTGATGGAGCAGGGCCCTGCAGAGTGATGCAGTTGACCGTGTTCTAGGAGAGGTGGGCAGAGCCAGTAAGGAGGGTGTCCTCTCCTCTCTTGGCTGCCGGATCCTGGCCTGTAGGGGACTCTCTGCCTCTGCTCTCCTGCCACAATTGTGCCACCCTATTTTACACTGTTTTGTGGTCCATGGTTTAGTTCTCTCAGTAGGGCTACTGGTCTTTGTAATCTCTACCTCCGGGACAAACAGGGCACTTGGTTAATATCTAAACACTGAATGAGTGAGTAATGGAAAAAACCAGAGCTCCCTGTCTTGGAGCTGAGAAACTTCTGAGATTGCAGAATAACCTGTGAGGTTTTTTCTTCTGTAACAATAGGAATAATAATGGAATCTACTCAAAAGATTTTGAAGATTCAGTGAGATAATGTGTGTCATTCACTTTGCACGGTGCCTGGCATAGGACAGGGCCCCTACAGAAGTTTGCTATTATTCCTATTTCTAGGGGTCTGCTTCTGTGGCTGCTTCTTTTAGAGTTGCTGTATGTAAATGGTCCATAGAGACTCTTTCGGGGCTCTGGATTAAGAGGAGAATATATACAGCCAATCTCCAGGAAAAAAGGGCTGTGGTGCAGGGACCTGAGTAAGTCCTACGCGTTCTCACCATCAGTAGGAACTTGAACGTGGAATTCATACAGTGCCTTAGCTTCACCGCCAGTTCCTTGGCAGCCTGATTTCCCGTGCATCGTGTACCAGATGAGACATAAGGGATTGTGAATGCAAATGCAAAGTGGAATATTGCTAACTGGGGCCAACATAAATGTGTTTGTGGGGAGGACAGAACAAAGGGCTCAAGGCCTGATGTTGACAGAAACCATGTTAGTGTTTAATACATGACTTCATCCTAGTAAAAATAATAGTTCCTCCAGGCCTGCCAGGGAATGGGAGAGCCAGGCTTATCTGTACCTACACATGCCAGGAACCTCAGGAGTGCAGGCAGCCTGTATGTGACCCTGACCCGGCCCCCATACCCCCATGGCATGTTGAGGGAGGAGCTTGGCAAATGGCATCCACCTTGGAGGCAAAAACAGACAAGGTCTGGATCTCAGGTCTGCTAGGCACCAGCTTGTAGAAGAGATCTCACCTGGAAGCTTGGATTTTCCCAAATGGAAATTCAGATAACAGTTGAACCCACATAGAGTAGTTGTGATGAATAAACAAGATAAATGAGATAAACAAGACTTAAAGGAAATGCTGCATTCAAGAGAGCCTTTGGTATTTGTACTAACCTCACCTGCCTCTGTGTGTGCCTCTCTGGCCAACACCAGAAACCAAGCGTTGCAATTCCAGGCTTCTTCTCCAGCCTTCCCACCCCTACCCCCTACTTTGCTTAACTCATCTGCTCTATGTAAATTTGTTCTATTTAATTAGGCCCTTTGCAAGGGAGTTAAGGTATCCCAGCTAAGAGAGTGGAAGGTCAGGGAAACCCTGAGAAAATACTGGCCACTTGGGGTCCTTATTCTTGCCCAGCCTGTCAGAAGATCCCAATACTCCTCTGCCTGCCCCTTTGCCTCGCCATCTGCCTCTTTATTTTACCCTTTTTCTCCATGGTAAATGCAAGTGTGAGGCTTCGAAGGCACAGGGGAACCTCCGCAAGCCCTGAGTGGAAATTCGATTTTATGAACAGCAGGCCTAAGAACTGGATTTGAAGCTAACGAGTATGCCACTGTCCACCTTCCATTGTCTTCCCCTGAAAGTTTCCACCGGAAATTCCCCAGCTTTGGTTTGAGTGCTTGGCTCTGTCATCTTGGAGACATTCTGCATTACACCCCACAATTAAGACGTTGCAACTCCACACACTGTTTCTTCAGAGAAAGTTAGATGCAATTAGATCATTTGAAGATGGATTAGCCTGCCGTCTGCACAATATTAAGAAAAATCACGTTGGCAAATGACGGGGCCTCTTTGAAGAGCTCTGGAGAAACGCCACTAATGAGCTCTACGCTGGGTTTCTCCCCTGTTCCCGAAGGGTTAACACAATGTGTGGGAAAGGAAAAAAAAAATCCCCTGTGGTATTAAAATGCTGTGTCAGAGATTTGTAAGCTCTCCTTTGTAGCTCTGCCCCGGGGCCTGGCTCACTTCAGTGGAGATCAGGTTAATAAGAGCTCTGTTGCTGCTTGGCAGTTCCTAATGGGGTTACAGTCTGGTGCCTGACCAGTGAAAAACAGTTATTATTATTAAAGTGCTGAGGAATTTGATTCAACAAGGCAAGGGACATCTGTTGTTCTTGCTTGCCCAATGTCTGTTTATCCTTCTTTTGACAAGAACAGCTTGCTTTTCCCTTTGAGGAAAACCACCTCATGCCCACTGTCAGTCTAGGTAGAGCTGACCCTTACCCAAATCAGACTGGCCACATAACCGAGCCAGCCAGTTGGTGTATTTGAGGATCCAAGCGAGCGTCAGAGCCACTGGACTTGTGAGTTATACGAGCCTATAAACACCTTAACCCACCACCGCCAGGTTTCTTTTAACTTCAGGTAGAGTAGATATGTTAACTATTTAAAGGATTAAATGACATGGAGTATAATTAAATGAGATAGAAAATAAATTCTGTGGGAAGTCAAGAGAGGGAGAAATTGATGCGAGTGGGTGGGCTTCCTGGCAGAGGCTGAACTTGAACTGGGACCTAAAAGATGGAGAGAATAAGGAGAGGCCCAGAGAATGCAGTACTCTGCATGGGGCACCGGGAGAACTCAGTTAAAATGAAGATCTCCCGTGCACAAGAAATGGGAAGTAGATTTTGACAGATAGAGGGAGGGCCCATGCCAGAGGACTTGGAATCCGCTTTGTATAATTCCCCAGTGTGGGCTTATGCACAGGTGGGGAAAATCCACACGAGATTGTGCTACCAGTCTAGGCACGTAAGTGGCACCGTGTTTCACCCATGCTGGAGAGAGGCCGATATGGGGTGGAAGTAGGGCACTGAACTTGGCTCTACTATTTAATAATGAGCAACCATGAGGGAGTTACTTAACCTCTCTGAATCTCAATGTTTTCATCTGCAAATGAAGATAATAACAGGTAAACACTCAGAATGTTTGTGAGGATAAAAATGAGATAATCTATGTGGGAGCACTTAGGATGGTACCTGGAGCATGATAATACTAGTAGATAATATCTGTCCATTGCTGGTTAATGCTCCCCAGGCACTGTGCTAAACTCCTGGCATGCCTTATCTCATTTAATCCTCCCAATAGCCAGTGCTTAAAAAACCATTTGCTAAATCTGATTAGGAGTAACATTTTCATTCCTGACCTTAATTAAACGATAAGCCTTATCAGAGCTCATATTCACTATCCAATGAGATCTGAGTATATAACTTGAAATTCAAGTTCTAATTTCTTAATGCACATCCTAAAATGTTTTAAATTTAATGCAATCATACTTGAGAACATTTAGAGAACAGAGTAAAAGAAAAAATGTATGCATAACCCCTCTACCTATAAGAGAGCCATGTTTTCTGAATATGGAGGAGGTTAAAATGATCTGGTTCTGGGTCCCCCAGTTTACCACAGTGTGATCTAGGCAAGTTACTTTATCTTCTCCCAGCTTTAGTTTTCTCGTCTGTCCTTATGGGATATTGCAAGAAGCTTCTTCCTAGAGTTTTCTATAAGGATTAAGTGAGATAATTCATGCTATTTAGAGCACCTGACACATATATACATTCAATCTATGTTAGCTCTTGTGAATGTCTTTCAGTCACTGACCCCAAATATTTTCCATATTATTGCAATAATGTATGTACAACTATGTATGTACAACTGCTTCCTTTTTTTCACTTAACATTGTATCTTAGATATTTTCATAAGCAACATCATCTCCCTCTCTCTTGATGCTAATGTATGCGTCCTAAAAATTATCAACTTGCTCTTTCTTCATTTTTAAAAAACATTTATAAATAACGCTACACTTCACACCTTTATCCTTATGGCTCTCAGAGCTCCAGTTTCAATGCACCGTTTCTTTGCGTTCAGATAATAGTTCTGCCCACACCTTTTAGGACATGGTGAGAATGAATGACACCCAAGTTAGTAAAAGCCTTTGACACATTGCAGAGTATGCTGCCTTCATAGGTGACCACAGGAAGCTATGACTGTCATTTCTCCATCAGTGAGTTCCCTCTCGTGTGATATTCTGTGCCTCATCTTTCAGGTGATTTTATTGCAGGTCTTCCCGGCAGCTCAGTCACACTGCCCTTCTTGCTGACAGAGCAAGGAGAATCCCAGTACCTTTTATCTGGAAGTTATTCTCCTGGTCTCACTGAATCTTATTTCTCAGAGTAGCAAGAACTCTGCAAAACAATTAGAGGCTGTCTTTCTGTTGCAAATCAAAGCTGCAACCTCTTATTTCGGTCTTAGAGTAAGAGTTCCCTGAGTTCTTTGAAATCGGACCCTCTGGTACACACCTGGAGTCACCAGTAAGCCTGGCCCACAGATTCCCTGGTTGATGGACACACAAAGCTAAGGGCAAAGGTGAGCTTTTCTTTTCTTCTTCAGGTCCTAGAATTCCTTCGAAATCTTTATGATCTGCATCTTTAGGAATTATGCAAACAGCTTGAGGAAATCCTAAAATTGTGTTTTCTCCAGATAAGCATCCAGGTCAAAGGAAAGACCCTGCATGCCTTCCTGATAGAAGGAATGTTGTCTAAATTTAGAGAAGGCCACCAAAAACAAAATTGGCACACAGCCATTTGTGCAGTACATGGAAAAATGGTTTACGAGTGGTAGTACCATTCTGGAAGACTCAGACCTCATGGGCAGTTGGAGGGCATAATGGAAGTCAATGAACTGTTTATCATATTTCAAAAGCTGTTCTGTGAACTATATATTTATTTTTTTAAAAAGCAGCACAGGACAACTAGAGCAATACATTTCTTTGTTTTTGTCCAAATTACATCAATTAAGTAAAAACAAAATTCTCATGCTAATTAGAAGCTTTAATTGGCAGTTATATTTTAATATACTAATATTTACATGTTATATTTTAACAAATTTTGGTTAACTTGCATTTTACAAAAATATTTATTATTTTAATAATAAAGCAAACGGTTATTTTTTACCTAGCTATTAGTTAATTGAGATCATTTGAAAAGATTTTTGACCTTGGACAAGCTGATTAACTACTAATACAGTTATTTATAAGATGTGTGGTCTGAAATAAGTTATGTAAACTTACCCGAGCCTCAGTTTCCTTATTTACAAAATAGAAAAAATATACCCACCTGATAGGGCAGTTATAAGGATAAAAAAACAATATGCAAAGCACGTAGAACTGAGGGAAGTACCTGGTGCATAGTAAGGGTTCAATATAAAAATATTTTCCCATAAAAAGTGAAAATTTATATGTTAGACAAAAAATATTTCAAGCATGGGTCCTTGGGGTCAGGGAGATATAAGATTTTAAAAGAATTCTTGTGATAAAAAGGTTGGAACGCAGCTCTTTGACTATGACTAATGTTGGTTACTTAAACAAAACAATTATCAACTATCATTAGAATGGAATGTCCACTAAAATTCATTTCCATTTCATAACTCCCAAGCAACATCGTTTTGAGTGCTTTCACACCTGGCCTAAGCTGTCCTTTCTTCCTGAACATCAGTGGCTGACTGTACCCCAGGCCCTGAAGGCAGAGGTGGAGCTGAGCTCTGTGTTTGGGAAGAGGGAAGCTGACAGGCAAGTCCTCTGATCCATGCCCAAAGGCCTGCTTTGTGAGCAGGGCATCAATACCGCTTTTGTTCCACCTCCAGTGTCTGGCCCATAGCTGAACCCAGAGAAGCTGGCTGTTCAGGGCAACCCTGGCCCTCAAAGAACAGACAGCACCAAACCCAGTCAAGAGTTCACTCAAGCCTCCAAGATCCAGCAGTGTGGTTCTCCCCTCTGGGGAAGCAATCTCAGGGAACAACTACTCCTCTTTTGGCATTCTAAGCCATTTCCAATATCATGGGGATAAGTCAGAGGTTTGAAATGTGGTAACACTGCTGAAAAGGCCAGAGCCATCAGCATAGAACCGGTGGGTCGCTGTTAATTACAAGACACAATAATTGCCTTGTATTTATGCAGTCATTTGCTTATTCATGAGATATTAATTGAGTTCCGACTAGGTGGCAGACATGAGGCTCAATGTTAGGGTCATATAGATGAAAAGATGATGTCCCTTCCCTTAACTATCTAGTGCACAGGTCAAGAAATTGTCACCTGCTAAGACAAATAGAACATAATGTCCTAGAGACTATAATGGACACCTAGAGAAACAGAGAGAAAGAGTCTATGGAAAGGGCTAATTATAATCATAGCTACAATTTGTTGAGCATTTGCTATGTGCTGCTCCCTGTGCTAAGGAGGATATTATCTCATTAAATTCTTAAAATACATCTATAAAACTGGTTTGATTATCTTCCTACTTCTCTAGGAAAGACCATGCAAAGGAAATGGTCTCTGAAGGTCTTAAAAAAGAATAGGAATTTGCCAGATGGACAAGCAGGAGAGATCATTCCAGGCCCAGGAAACAACATGGTCTGTTTGGAGATCCGCAGGTCTCCAAAGGACCAAGGGGTCCTTGGTGTGTGCAGAGCAACAGGAATATGTAGGGATCTGGTGTGAGAATACCGACTGCAATCATACGAGAAGTAAAGGGGATAAGGCTTCAAATGTGGATGACACTTAGCAGAGCTGAAGTGTAAAAGAAGGAGTACTGTAGTGCTTAGTTAGAAGGAGGGATGGTCATGATTGTTGGTTGGTTTTTGAGATAGAGAGTCTACCCACATGAGTAGGCTATGAAGAGGGGACCATGAGAGGGAGGAACTAAACACACAAGACAGGGAGAAGGTCCTCACTCTCCTCTGATTGGAGGAAAGATAAGACCTAAAGACATAGGTCAGTTTGTAAGTGGGCGTTGGGAGGGGAGACACAGGACTGTTGATTAGAATGGAGAAGAGATGATGAAGGGGGACTTGATAGGTGATTTCAGGTTCTACTTTCAGATATCTGAATGGAGGAGTGGACTTATTCCACGTAAGCCTCAGGGGATTTAACCAGGTCCAATGAATGGGCATTCCTGGGAGGCAGGTTCTGCCCTCAACTTAAAAACTTACAACTAAGTATTAATAGTACTATCCAACAGTGGAACAATCTACCTTTTTTGAAGAGTTTCAATTATGTGTCAGAATGTTGTGCAGGAAATTTGGTAAGCTTAATTAGATGGCCCCTTTGATCCCTTTTCATTCTAAGATTTTATGGCTATAAAATTTTGATTGATACATGGAGCATCAAAATAGAGGGAAGCCAGTTTCAGCATTCTTGCAGGTGATCTCACTTTCTGAGCATGAGAATCTTGATTATAACTTTCAATAGGATTCATGCAGTTCAATATCTGTGGAAACAATCTTTAAATGTTTTTTAATTGCAGGAGAAATTTTGTTAAGATTGGCAAAGCCATGCTCCAGTTTGAGAACAATAGAGATGATATTGTCGAGTTAACAGGCGTGATGTGTATATAATACCTATGCGCACTATGGAGAGGGCTTCTTTTCATAATTAAAGCATATTAATTATAAAGAATATTTCTATTCTTTCTTGTTATCGATCTGGAGAGGACCCTTAGCTGGGCTGACTAAAGGAGAAGCCTCTGTTCTTATGTGATTTGGAGTCCTCTTCTTACAAGATGTTCAGTGCATCTTCCATGCCCCATTCCTTTCTATTCATTTGCCCCTGCATTGGGATTGACTGCTTTCTTTTTTGGAACCTATGAGACTATTTCAGTAGTTCTCAAGTGGGGGTGATTTTAACTATCAGAGGACATTTGACAATGTCCAGGGACATTTCTGATTGTCATGACTGGAGGGGGTGCTGCTGGCACCTGGTGGGCACAGGGCAGGGATGCTGCTCAAAGTCCTACAATGCACAGGACAAGAAAGAATTATCTGGCTCCAAATGTGAATAGTGCTGAGATTAATAAACGCTGGTCTGTTTTTAAGTCTTTCTTCTAAATCAGCCGCCACCAATACATTCCATAAAACTCTAGATGCCTACTTTTATTTCTAATTTAAGAATTGTTGCACGGCTGAAACCTCTGCCTCTACCTACCCATCTCTTTCTTCATGATGCAGCAATAAGAAGGGCATTTTTAACTCTCTTTGGCCAGAAAAGTCACTTTCTGATGAGGGTCCAAACGAGAAACAGATTCCCTGGATAAAGGCGGGAATGGCATGACTTGCGGAGAAACAGCATCAGACGGTTCCTAATGGCAGCAGCTCTGGGTCAACGTTATGAGTGGAGGACAAGCTACAGATACAGCTCATTTGCTTTTGAGTAAGAGCTCCCACTGACTCTAAGAGATTGGACATTAGAGCTCAACCGCGAAGGGCCCCCACAAGCCAGGACAGACCAAGACATCGATACTAATGCAAATGTGACTTTGGCACAAATACAGACAGAGAATAGTACCTGAATGGGTTACTCCTAAATCCCATGACACTGAGAGCACATGCTAACATGACCTGCACCTCTGTGTCCCAAATTAGGCTGAAGTTTTCAGTGAGTCAGATCATAAATTAGCCCTTTGTAGCTCCAAGATTCTCCACCCTGAAAAATCCTAAGATAGCATCCCTTATAATGCTTCATAACCCAGTATTGGTAGCCTAATCTGAAAGAAATGGCCCAGGGCTAGGATTTCCCTTCTCACCCCTTATATTTTACATGCTGGGTGACCTTAGGGAAATCATTTAAACTCTTAGAGCCTAGGTTTTCTCATGTCTGAAATGAAGACATCTACCTTCCCATTTCTGGGAATCTGTACTGAGAAAATACTCTCAAATGCAGACAAAACTTTATGTACAAAGGTATTTATTGCTTCATTATTTAATATTAGACATCATTATAAAATAGATTAGCACATTAACTGCCACGTGAGTTGTATTTAACTCATGCTAGTTTTGAGCCCAGGGCCTCATGAAGCATATGTAACTCACACGTCTCTTTACCTTGGGAGCCTCGTAGTGGGCAGGCAACTCACACTGCCATGCTGTAGCATTCATATGACATGATGGGTGGACCCTGGGCAAAACCTTGCAGTTGGTTTGTGAAAATCTTACTTGTTGATGTTCTTATTGTTAACAATTAATATTGACAATTTAATTGCATATGACTCATACACAGAAAACAATAATAAATAACAAATTTCTCATTAAATTAGAAAAGATCGTTTTGTTTTCAAAGTTTTTATTCTATTTTCCTAATAAACACTGTGTCCCCAAGGAAAAAAATGTTTTTCTAGTGTGGCAGTCAATGTGTTAAATAAAACTCATCTATAAAATGGAATGTTATATACCCATGAAAAAAGAATGTAAATGAAGTGTTTATTCTATTCACTAAAAAAAAATCCTGGTGCTCTAATGTCAAGAACAAGAAACAAAATACAACACTTCCCATATACACACATATATGCTTCTAATGTAATCTCAACTATATAAAATGTGTGTAGAAAAAAGTTGGGAAAGAAACCAAGCAATTACCAAGAGTCTATACTTAGTTTTATGTCAGTACATATCTAACATTTTTAATAAAATAATTTAATACTGAGGTATACAATAATTCTTTCTCCTTTACAAGCAGCGCATATAATCCTCAAATTTGAGAAACTTTGATTTAGAGCTCGAGACAGAACTGGATCAAGAAGTAAAAATTTTGGAGTCATGGATGTTTCCATGGAGATGGATCATCTAGGACGAGCCTGTAGTGTGGGAAGAGATGAGAGCCAAGGACCAAATCCTGGAAACCTTAACATTTAGGGAGTAGGGGAGGAAGACAGGCCAGAGAAGGGAATAATCATTTGCATAGATCAGAGAGGTGGCACTGGGAAGTGTGCCGGAATGCGTTTTGAAAGAAATGAAGAGTTCCGATTGGATGTAAGAGATTAGGGTAATGGGAAGCCAAAGACCACTTGAGTTCTCTAGTCTGGAAGGTGGAAGAATGCCAATACCAAGGACTGAGATGGGATCGTTGAAAGAGAAGCATATATGGTGGGAGAAGTTAGGCTTAGTTTTGTTTGAGATTCCCCTTCAAGAGAAAACCTGCTCTAAGAAGTGCAGTTACCTGACAGCCTCCAGCCGCCGCCCCTGGAGGATCTGCCATAACATGCGAGCTAAGGTTGCACTCCGCCCAGGCAGCTCTCAGCCAGTGACTAAGCTTGAAAGAGGTGTTAGAGCTGGGCGTTTCTGCCCCATGTGGGTCTCTGATAGGTGGTCCTTGCACTGGGGCTCCCCACTGGGCTGGCCCAGACTCTCAGGGCTCCACCACAGTCTGGGCTCTGCCTACCCAGTCCTTCTTTCTTCCCCCCAACCCATCCTTTGCTCAAACATCAGGCCTGCATCATTGTCCACAGGCTCTCCCTGCCCGCTCAGCCCCCGCTCACCCATTTTCTTCCACAAACACTGCCCCCAGTAAATCTCTAGCACTTTTAACTCCATCTTGGTATCTGCTTCCTAGAGGACCAGGTGATGGTTGCATATCCAAAGGAAATGATTTTGGAAGGAAAATAGTACAGTTCTTGAAGGCAATCAAGTTTGAGGGGTAACTGAATCCCAAGATTCAATGGCATAAGTAGAGGGAGAAATGGAGGACCAAGGCTGGAGCTTTAGGTTACAATCATAATTGGGGGGAATGCAGTTATTCTCATAATTAGAAAGAGAATTCAGAATAGGAGGGGAAAGTTATTGAAAAAGTAGAAGGAAAACCAGGAAAGTGCAGGATCATAGAAACCATGGAAGAGAAAGAGAGTTTTTGGGGGAACGGGTAACAATCAGGTCAGATGTCTCAGAAGGAAATGTGAGTAGGGACTGAAGTTTTGCATTTAGAGATTGAAATTGTGGCTGGCCATCAAGGAATCGTCGCAGGGAAAGAATGGGAATAGGTGCCAAATTTACAGGAACGAAGAAGAAACTTAGTGGGAAATAACTGGAGGTAATGACAGTAGACTCCACATTTGAAATGCTTCACTGTGAATGGGAGAAGGAAAACTGAGCTAACCGGAGTAGTAATATCCAACACTTTCTATGTGTATGTATGTCTGTGTCTACATGTGTGTGTTTTCACCTGACTATTTCTGGAAGAGGTCTTTAAAGGTGCTAGAGGGAAAAAAAAACAACATTGTGGAATTAAAATCCTTAAGGTAAGAGGAAGAGAAAAGCTACTGAGGCCAGAGAGAGAGGTTAGATTTCAGAGGAAGATAGAAGCTTGGAACTTGGAAGGAAGAAGATGTCTGAAATGACAGAGATAAAATGGGTGAAAATGA
Organism: Avahi laniger; assembly: GCA_963575035.1. NCBI lineage: Eukaryota > Metazoa > Chordata > Mammalia > Primates > Indriidae > Avahi > Avahi laniger. Next base: position 19,628 of record CAUYSK010101498.1, read on the forward strand.
AGAACTTCACATTTAGTAAGTCTTCCAAGTATGAAAGTGACATGGCCAGCCTCTGAGAATAAGAGAATGAGATGGGGAAAATATGTGAAGAGAGTGGAGAAGATCCGGAATAGCTAGTGAGCATACTAAGTTAATAAGAAATGTAATGGGGCAAAGGAAAACCCTGCCTTTAAGGCACAAATTTGAGTCTCTGTCAAAGTAACTGGTCCAAAGGATTGTGACTCCAATAGGCAAGAAAGGGCTAATAAGTACTGGTATTTCTCTTACAGCTTGAATTTTCCTAGCTCAATTATAACCTGAATGTTCAGAGAAACACTGGCTTTATGAGGTCCACTTTTGCAATTATCAACACTCCCCGAGAAAGAGCTAGGTTGTAGCTACCCATTTGCTTTATGTGAGTGGCATTGTACCTTGTCATGACAGTGGGTGTTAAAGTTGATAAAAATGTCCAAGAACCATCATGCTCAATATCAGAACTAAGATGATTGAGAAGAAATGCTGTCACTCTGGACCAAAAGCTCTGGATGCCCCAAGGCTGGATTTGCACAGTGCTTTTTAGTCTGTATAGCTCTATTCTCGTCCTTCAACACTTACAGGTATGAAGAAAACCTTTCTTATTGACATTCTTGCGTTTAGAAAAATATTATTGCAAATGTGAAAGTGCCTAGCCCCCAAGTATTTGTCCCATTGAAATAATTGTTTCAATAATATAATATGTGCAACCTTGCCATAGCTTAGGAACGTGACCGTAGAGTCAGAGCAGATTGGAACTAAGGGCAGTAGCCTGAAAGGACTCCAATGACAAAATCCGTGGCATCCCTTGTGAGTGTTAGCCAGATACGGCTCTGAGAGCCAGTTCGTGGAGAGCTCCGCCCCGGTCTCATGGAGAGAAGAGCATTGAAACTGGGCAGGGATGAGCCAGGCATGCCAGTTTTTTCAGAGCTGCCAATCAATATGTCTATAAGTGTGACTTATGCTTGCTAGTTACCCTCCAAGTCCTTCGACAAGACAAATGTCTTTATTCTGCTGACTTTGAAGTGTAACTTGGAGACACCTTGAGAAGGGCAACCCAACAGGCCGGCTTTTGCCTCGCAGTGCGCTGTGCAGGTGCTCGCTGCTGTCGGCTTCCAAGCCTATTTGATTCCAGGGCTGGCAAAGTTTGCAGAAACGTCATGAGAAGAGATTTATAATACTTTCTGATTCCACCCAGTCCCAAATCACTCTATGAATAATCTTCCTCATAACGTACTAGTAATTCTATGAGCAGTCTTGGCCAAAATCAACGAACTGAGCAAGCTTAAGGAAATAATTTTTTTTTTTCCTTTTTAAGAAATCATTTTGCTGAAGTTTTACAAACCTCATAAAAATTAAGGGTTGCTTTGAATTTGGGAGAAAGACTCACTTTAGCTGAACTCATTTGCCAAAAGTATTTAAATGAGCACATGCTGGATGGAAAAGCAGCCAAAGCAATGGCATCAATTATGCATTCTCCACCTTCCAGACTTCCCAGAGCCGTAAAAGGCCACATTCTCCTACAGGTGTTAATGGGGCCCTGCAAAGAGGAAGGTGGTTGCAGGTAGGGTTGTGACAGGGGCTCGCAGGTTGGGTGCTGCGGAACCCACCGTGGGGGGCTCCTGACCGCGGTCCCGTTCAGCGCCAACAGTGGCGTCCGTTGTTCTAAGCAAGTGTCCATCACGAGAGGGCTGCCATTGCAGGCCCAGCTTTCCACATTCCCATCATGGCCAGAGGTTTCATTCTCTGAGAGTGTGTTTATTCAGCCTAGTAAAAACATTAAAAGGGGGAATAAATCTCCTCCGACCCCAAAATGCTTTTCACCACAGCTGTAAACCATAAAACATTTAGAAAGGTAAGCAGGGCTAAAGATAATATGGTGCCCCCAAGCAGCATGGAGGGCAGACCTGGAGGTGGCCCTTGCAAAGACAGCTGCAGCGCGCTGAGCTTCCCGGCGCAATCGTTAAGAAAGGGGCAGGTTCTATAAGGTGCTCAATTATTAGTGGTAGTAGTAGGGTTTTGCTTTTTTTTTTTTTTTAGGTGGGGTGGGGGGAGTAATAAAAACCATGTGCCCAGCAGCCTGCTCAGCCATATAAAAGAGAGAGGCCTGTGACTTTAAGTGTTGTAAAAGGGGTTAATTGTCGATTTCTGAATGTGGCAAGTTTACTGATCTTGTTAACAGCAGCGGAGCATGTGCCGTTGGTTACCATAGCGGGAAAGAAAAACAGCCGTCCATCCTGTTATTCTGTGGATGCCCTTATTGGTTTTGGAGCCCAAGTTAAGGGACATATGGGCAAAGCAGCATTAAAATTGCTCCTTTCCACCTGTCTAAATTCGTACCCATTCTGAAGCTTCCGGTTCCTCCTTACAACTACATTTACGCTGCCCTTTTCAAGTGCCTGCTGTGGACCAGTTCCTTTCACACAAAACGTATTCTTTATTTGTATGAAAGCCTAATACACTGGGCAAGGGTGACATAGCCATTTTACAGATAAGGCAACTGAGGTTCGGAGAAGTTAAGAAAGTTATCCATCGTGACAGAGCTATTAAGCTGGGGTTCTAACCCAGGTCTTCATGTTACAAGTCCACTGCTTTTCCACTGGCTATTCGAACAATTCATTTATTCATCTGTTCACTCAATAGGTATTTACTGAGCATCCCTAAGAGCCAGGCATCTGTCTAGGTGTTGGGGCTAGAGCACTGGACAAAACTGGCAACATTCCTGCCTTTACAAAGCCCGTGTTTTGCAGATGATTAGCCTCGCTTTCAAGAACTGTCCTCTTTTCTAAACTATTAATACCTTCACATGCACAGTCAGCATCTGTAAATTGGTTTTACTTAGCTATTGAGTACTGTGCATGTGTGTTATCTCTGGTTTGCTCAGCTCGATGGTGAGCCCTGCGAAGGTGGGGCTGTCGTTGAATGTTTCTCTTTTTCACAGGCCATGCAGCACAATTCATTAAATAAAAAGCATCTGGCTTTTTCTCTGCTGCAGAAAATCTTTATTACTCTGATCTTAAGATCGCATGGGGTTTTATTTAGAGTTTAGCTATTGCAGCTTCAGTTATTAAGCACTTTGCTAAATGTTATGCTTACATTGTCTCATTAGTACTGAAACAAACCAGCTATAAGTCCCATTTCACAGAGGAGGAAGTTGCGGAAGCTAAGCTAACTTGCCCAAATTCTTACTGTCAGTAAGAAACAGAGCTGGGATTCTGCCAGTGACCTGACTTAAAAGCCCAATTTCTGTACACCATGTACTTGGGCCTGAGCAAAGAGGGAATCTTTGCCCACCTGAAACACACAGAGAATGTCAAAAGACCCTATTATGTTACAGACACAGTAAACAAGGTGAATTTAACAACTTGGGTCACTCTGATTCCACAAGCTATTGATCCAATCAGTCACTCAGACTTTCATAGCAGAGATCATTTTGTATCTTGGCTGCCTGGCCCCCCTCCCCTTTGCGGGCTTCTTAAAATGGCATCTTTTTCAATAGAGCAATTTTCAAAGCAATATCTGTGTTCCTAGAAAGGTGACAAGTCAGAGATTGACTATAGTCAGGAGGGAGGTGGAAGGTTCACACCTGCTTATGATAACTGGCTTATTCAAAACAGAAGTATTAGCACAGTGGATTGAGATGTGGACCACTGCAGTACACCAGCAGTCGGCACCCGTTCTGAGAAAAGGTGGTGGTCCAAAGCCGGATGGCGGCCCAATTGCTGACAAACAGAACCAGCCGGAGCCACCAGGAGTCCTGAAAACTAGGTAGAGCCTAACCCTTTATTTCAGTTCGATGGCATAGTTTCCACTTTAAGTAATGTGGGCTTAGTCTTCATTTACATTCTTCAATCTACACAGAAGTGTATTTATTATTGTCTTGCAATACGTGGTAATGTTGATATAAAGCAGCGCTCCCTGAGACTGCAGGCGGTTTCCAGGGTCTGGACAAAAAGACACAAAAATGTAATGAGGAGAGCCCTGCAGCATGACAGATTTTATTAAAATGAAAACAAAAAAAAAATTAGAGAAAACGAATCCTAATCCTTTTGGAATTTTTATCAGTCTGTCTGTCAACAAGTAACTGATAATTTCTGAATGTGAAGACTTGGGTAACAAATGAGTTACGTGTGTAACTAGGTTTTGTTTGGTTCTCTGTGTGGATAATGACTCATCTGGTGAGTACCGCAGAGGCAGGCCAGTAGACTGGGTACCCTGTGAACACCGTATTTATTTAATGCAAGGCTACTGCTTTCATTGAGAATTGCTGAAAGAGTGATACATGCCAGCCTGTCTTTCTGCCGCTTGTGGTGTTGAGATAACATGGCTTAAAATTTGCATGCCAGAGTTAAAATCCACGGTCTTTTCCATATAGACACATTTCAATTTAGTCTCTGTGCTCAGAAGAGCATGACAGCAATCATTGCTTTTCAGCAGTATTGAGCATGAGGCAATCTAAGGAATGATCCAGAAAGGAGTGATCTCCAAGCATACACCTTCTCAAAAAGGGATCATGGGCATTTATTGTTTTAAATGTCCAGAAAGGCTCTTCTTACTTTTCAGAAGATGCTTCTCTTCTCTCCAACTATTAGTCTCACAGTGAAGCCAACCACAGTACTTCACATTCTCTGCCACAGAGACTGGTCTGAGGATGGGCAGATGACCCAAGCCAGGCCAATTCTAATCATTCCACAAAATTTTTCCGCTGTGTTTTTTAGATGTGTAATTGCAATATAAATCTAGAAATTCCCATGGCCATAAAACCAGGAAGCTGAGATGCAAGAAAGATAGCATGATCTGATTTCTTGGATCCAGTCTTCCCTGAGCCGGCTCCACCCCCACTTTTCCCACACTCTGGCTAGTACGTGAATATATAGTCCTTTATTGCTTAAACTAGATCAAGTTGCGATTCTGCCATTTGCAACCAAAAGGGTCCTGAGTGATACAAATGATTAGATCAGGCCCAGAGAAATGTGACCCTTAGTAATCTGACAATTCAGGTAAGCATGCAGACATTAATTAAATGATATAAAAAGAATGCTTGTGCTAAAGACAGCGTACTTCAAGACGTTGAGGACGAGTTTGAAATCTTTAAAAAGAAATAGGACTGCGGAATAAGATTCTGGTGGGAGAACCAATCTTCACAGTGTTTTCTGCAGAACTGAAAAAGTATTACCTACCTACCAGAGCGGGGCTTTAAAATGACAACTCTAGCTTGTTCTGGACATAGCCCATTTTTTAGAAAATTTTTTACTATGTTTTAAAATATATTTTTATTGCAATTAAATACCATTATAAGAATTTCTTGGGTATTTTTCAGCGGCATTACTCTGAAAATGATAAGACATTATTATTCGCAATCCAAGTCACAGCACCAAAAAAAGAAAAACAAATTATTGTATACAAAATTGTGGTACATTTCACCTTTGGAACACGTTTATTTCCTAAGTTAATGGTTATTATTTTAGCTGGCCTTGATAATGATAGTGAAATAATCAAACTAGTAGGTTAGGAAGTGTTGCTATGGACAAGCTCTGCTGAGGCACATTAACCATGGAATAAAATGAACACATTGAACTTATTTTCATCTTCTTTGAAAATGTTAATAATAACCGGGGTACCTCTGAGTCTGTACTTAGATTTTTTTCATAAGTGAGGAAAGAATATGAAAATTTGGCCAAAACTTATATTAATAGTTTTCGAAGGCAGGAAAACATTTGTTATTCACAGTGCAACAAGAGAAATGTAACAAATCCTCTGCATATTGAAGAGAAAAAGCCTGTTGTGTTCTCAAAGTCCAGATCAGCTGCATTTATTCCAAATCCAGGGGTGTGTCATGGTTCATTCAAGGAATGCTGACAGTGAGTCATGTGACAGGCCTTTGGGGAAGAAATATAATTGTGTTCATACATATCTATTAAAAAGAGGATCTCAAAAGTCAGCTTGGGATAAACTTTAGTTGATTCATGTCAAATAGCCCATGGATTCTAAGCTGGCTTAGTTACTGAAAACTCTTTGATGCTCTGCTTAGTCAGTATATAAATACCCGCAGTTGCTGTCAAATGTTCAGAGGGCAACAATTAAAGATGAACAAATAAACAGTTTGAGATATGCTGTCACCAGAGTGCAAGGAAATGACCCCAAAGCTCAATATTCTAGAATTAAGTGTTTCCCAAGAGGAAATCAGTTCCCACCCCATGCAGCCATTGTTACGGGCTGGAATCTGGATTTTGTTTATGCTTGATTACACAGAGGTGGAAAGAAAATATGTGTTGTCCTGGGGAGAAGCTAAAGGCTAGGATGGTTTTCCTCAGTGAAAATCAACGTGAAGTCTTCTTCTCAGGCCTAGAGAAAGGTGTGAGGGTGGGGGAAGGATACTGTTTGGCTCACCGATATCATTAAAGTTTCCCTTTTTCCCCTGGTGGGTTTCCTTTTTCTGATTTCACAGGTTAGAGACATCATTTCTATCCAAAGGCCCTAACATCAACTTCCCACGCTTGCATGGACCTGTTGCCACAGTGGTCATTTTTACGTGTAATTCAAGTAGTCCTCAAAGCAGCCCTAGTAGTTTGATACCTTTATCATTAGCATCCCCATTTGAGAATCAGAAGAGTTAAATACTTTTCTGAAGATCTTGTAGATGCTTAGAGGCAGCTAGGATTCAAATACCAGCCCGTCTGGGTCTGAGGCCCGCATCGTAACCACTACACCCATTGCAACGTATAATCCATTCCCACATATCCAAACGGGCTGCTTCTCACCCATGAATGCTTTGAAAAACAGGTATTAAGGAGGGGCTGGTGGTGTTTCCTCCATACCCTGGCCAATCACGCTTTGGCATAATGGGATAAGTTTGTGAACGTTTATGACTAGAATATAAATGCAAATTGTGCCCAGCCTTTAAAATAAAAACGTGTTTCTTTCACATTTTGCATTAGCAAACTGAAGTAAATGACCAAACACCAAAATACTAGGGTTATATAATGTAAGGAACTCAATAAGCTCTTTTCAATTTATTAAAGATTCAGTATATTTGTAATCACATTCTGTAGGTGACGGTGCTGGTATGGAGGAAAAGGAAGTGCCAGTCTTTGACCCCTGTGTGCCCTGGGACCCCAAAGATCATCCTCCCAGCCTGCTGGTTGCCAGTCTGGCCTTTGATAGTCCAGGGCACATGTCCCATTCTGGATCTTTCTCTCACTGACTACCTCTGCCCATAATGTCCACCTGATATTCTTCCTTCTCATCCCACACCCCTCCCCAACCAACCGCCAACCATCTTCATACCCTCCTCTCCCCTCTTCTCTTCTCTCCTTCCCTTCCCCGCCCTTCCCTCTCTCTCTCTTCCCCTGCTCTGCTCCCAACATAAGATTTAGAAGCATGCTGTGCCTTTTCTCCTCAAAACTGAGTTTCTCGAAATCTGGAGTATTTACCTCCCTATCCATCAGCAAGTGAAGGCTGAGAGCAGTGTCTGCTAGTGGGATGTAGGAATCAACCGTGTACTTCCTTCAAGACTCGTTGAAGTCATCAAATTTAGTAAACAAACAACCATTTTGATATCATCTCTTTTCTCCTTTCAAATTACTTATTACAGTTTGGGGCGTGACTTTATGGGGGGTGGTACCCCCATAAACTACCCGTTGCCCATGCTTTTCAAGTTGAAATTTAATTCTTCCCCCCACTTCTTTCCTCCTTCCCTTCCTTCCTTCCTTGCTTTTATTTCCTCTCTCCCTTCCTTCCTTTCTTCCTTCCTTCCAGATATTCTTTAAATAAGCAAAGAAAGAAACTTCATTGAGACTTGAAGCAGTTTATATCTGATTGTGTGACTCCTAAGAGGTGAACTGAAGGTGGTTTCGAATGTCTTCTCAGAATGACTCTGTGCTGTATAACGGCGAGAACACTGAGCTGAACATCAGGGGGCCTAGCTTTAGTCCTGGCCTTGCCCAGTGAATTCTGGGCAAATCACTTGCCTCTCCGTGGCACCTATAAGTAGGGAAGGTTGAACTAAAGGGTAATTTTTAAAGTGTTCCTGGGAGACCTCAAAGATTCATGGAGGTGTCTCGGGGGTCTGTCCTAAGAGGGATGTTGTGGTAGGGAAGGGCCAGGGAGGGCTAATGCCCCGTTCCTGTGTCAGCCAAAATAAATGTTCTGGTTATACAATTTTTTAGGTGTATCACATTTTTAAGCTTCTGCTAGAAAACCTACTCCAGAAAAGTTTGAAAACTACTGGACTAGATTATCTTTCAGGTGCCTTCCAGAATATCTGATTTCAATCTATAAATATCTGTTTGTGATCTTCCTTTACAGAAATAATGGAGGCTTCGTTTTCTTCACGTTTGCTGTTCTAAGAATGAATTTCTTATCAAGAGAATGATCTACTTTTCATTCTGCTTTCTACCTGGCTCAAGAGAGCACAGAATGCTCAAGCTAGACCCCTTATCCCCGTGAATATCTTCTATTTAGACTTGTCCATCAATGGTGGGGCTTATGACAGACACAGTGTTTTCACAGTTACCACAAAGGGCCAGCTGTTTGGGTAAGGGTGACCACTTAGGACAGCCTTATGCTCTCAGGCTGTCCTCTGTTGAGCTGGGAAATCATAAACCATAATCTAAGCAAAGCACAGATTATTCATCCACTTTGAAAGAGACATCTTTATGGTCCTGATGACATTTTCTGTATTATATTAATAATGCATTTTGAGAGGGTGTGCTTGGTTTGTTTTCTGGACAAGTTGGATGAGTCCCTCTCTGTGTTTTAGCCATGGCCCTTTGTAAGGTTTGTTTTTCCTGCTGTCCCAAGACAGATGACTTAATGGGTTGCTGAAAATGTCCAGGCTGCCTCTGGCTCTGGCGCTAGCTTGGCTTCAACAATGGAAGGCATTTAGCAGAGCCTCATGTTTTAGAGCAAGAAAAGACTCGAGAGGGAATCTCATCTGGTGTTTTTCAAGATGCTTTTTAATTTTTTAAACGGCAAATTTTTCCCCCAAAATGAATCTGATGCAAAAACTCCATTTATAAAACAGGTTAAAAAAAAAGAGAGAGGGAGAGAGGGAGGAGAAATTCTACCAAACTGCACTTCCCTTGCTATTTGCCCTCCTCCCCACGTGCTCAGCAACACCTAAGCGTTTATGGGGAACCCTCAGCCTCCCCAAATCAACCCCCACTGATTGAGATCTATCCTGAACTCCTTTTTTGTTCATCAGGAAACTGAGATACAGTGGGTTTCAGTCACTTGCCTGAGACCCCAGAACTAGAAATGTCAGTATCAGAGTGCGAGGCTTTTGATTCCAGTTTCATCTTCCTCCCCCATCCCCTCCCTAATTAACTATGTCACTTCACCTTTAACACTGGAAAAGAGCAGGAAGGAAAACAGGAAAAAAATTATGTACCATACAGTGTGCTTGATTCTTGCGCATCTGTCTTTAATCCTCAGAGCAACTTTATGAGGTGGGCATTATTATCGTACCCACTTTACAGATGAGGGAAATGGCCAAAGAGAGGTTAGGTAACTTGTTCAATGAAACTCAGCCAGAAGTGGCTTAGCTGATATCACAAATCGCTCCATTATACCACAGGATAAAAAATGCCAACTATTGCTTGTCATGAATAAAGGTCTCTCTTATGACAAGCTTGGCTCATAAAGTCTGACTCATATTTCTTGAGATACTAAGTAACTCTTCTTAAATAAATACCAGGGACTTGCCCCTCCCCAAAGTTTTCTATGTCTATCATGAGCACTTTTGAGGGTATTTTCTCAATTTTTAACCAACAACACTCCTTTCTCTAGGGATCATTTCCTGTCACTCTTCTATCCCACCGAGAAATTGGGATAATAGAAGCCATGATTTTCATGTTTGATTTAAGTCAGGTCTGGAGTGGGCCAAGCTAGGAGTGAGGAGCATTAGAGAGTTAAGATGTAAAATCAAGAGGCTTACTCATCATACTGATTGAGCAGTGGAAAGAGAACCAAAGAACTAGAAAGATACCCTGTGATGGCTTATATCTTGGTCCCATTCTTGCCATTCAGTTCAGTGAGATACCCTACTTACCGTATAATACAGTCTACTTTCCCTCTCTCAAGCTTTGGATTTATGTTACTTGACCACAAAACAGTCCTGCTGACTATAGCATCAAATCCAGTGCCCTGAGGATGCTTCAGGAGGGTTCAGGCTGCCTGCCTTTTGCAGTTGTGCTTATTTTCCATACAAACCATACAGTGCTGCCATTATTAGCAGCCTCTGCGATCAGCTATTTCAGTCCTCTCTGCTTACACAGAAACAAGTCACTCTGTAAAATCCCTTTTTCACATACATAAGATGCAGTGTCCAGAGAAAGCCAATCTTCTCTGGCCTTATTGACTTTGTCTCGTAGACTTCTCTCTGCTGGACAGAAAACGTAAAATATGTATGTTCAAAATAAATAAGCCAGGAATAGCAAGTGCAATTAAATAAAATAAAATTCTTTATATTTTACAAACATTAATTTGAGAAGATTAAGTTCTTGTAGTCTCCAAATGGAAATAACTCAAATTTCCATCATCACAGAATAGGTAGATTAATTATGGCATTATATATTCATACATCAAAATATTATATAGCAACAAAAGTAATGCATTCTCACTGCAGGCAACAACATGAATGAATCCCACAAACATAATGTTGAAAGAAAGAAGCCAGGTGCAAAGGAGTACAAATTGTATAATTAAGTTGCTCTACAGTTCAAAAACATGAAAAACGATTTAATAGTATAAGGTGATGAAAATCAGAATAACGGTTGCCTTTTGGGGGAAATGACCAGGAGGGCCACAGAGGAGGTTCCTGGGTGCCGTAATGTTCTATATCTTTATTTAGATGGTAGTTAATGGGAGTGCTCACTTTGTAAAAATTCATTGCGCTCTGTATTTATCATTTGTGCACAATTATGTATTTATATTATATTTCAATTGTAAAATCTTACCCCCAAAAGTCTGAATTATTAGAAATTAGGCTAAAACTTACTTCCTCTAGGTCATGGTCTCCCATTGTATAAAATAAGAAATTAAACTCAACACTCTTAAAACTGGAAGGGATCTAAGAAAGAATATCTAGTTCAATAATGAAATGTTTTACAGAAGGAGACAAGAGCCAAAGAAATAAAGTGATAGACTATAAATTATGGAGGTTATAATTGTTAGAGCCAACGTTAGTCCTTAGATCTTTTACCTATGTTAACAAAGATATTCTAAATAAGCCTCTTGATTAATATTCTAAAATAATTCACTCTGAAGTGTACTTTTATAACAGGAACAAAGGGTCCGTGAAATAAATAAATAACATGAACAATACTGTCAGTGTTTGCATAGAAACAACATGATAGCTTTCTTAAAGATAAAATCCCTCCGTCACCCACTGCATGAGATGCCATCTGATTTAGTTTCTAAAACTTCTGGCAAAGTTATACATTGCTTCCAGTCTTATTTCCCTAAAGCCTTGTTGATGATAATGATGATGATGTCGAGGATAATGACAATGTGAACAGTCCTGACAGTGATACAATCTTATGGGTAGTATATTAGTTTCCTAATTTGCTACATTAGTTTCCTAATTGCTGCTGTAACAAATCACCACAAACTCATTAACTGTCTTGTAGTTCTGAAAGTCATAAGTTTGAAAAGAGCCTCACTTGACTAAAATTAAGGTTCCTTCTAGAGGCTCTAGGGGAGAAACCATGTCTCTGCCTTTTCCAACTGTTAGAGGTTTCCTGCATTTCTTGGCTTGTGGCCTCTTCCATATTCAAAGTCAACAATATCCAGTGGAATCATTAATGCTGCCTCATCCCAACACACTGACTGACATTTCTGCCTCCTTCTTCCATATTTAAAGGATGCTTATGATTACATTGGACCTACCCAAATAATTCAGAATAATCTCTTTATTTTAAGATCAGCTGATTACTGATCTTAATTCCATCTGCAACCTTAATTCCCACTTGCCATGTAACTTAACATATTCAAAGGTTCTGGGGATTAGGACATGGACATCTTTCGGAGCCGGTATTCTGTTTATCACAGATAGGATTATTTATGCATTTTTCAAAATACTTTTTTTTTTTTTGAGACAGAATCTCACTGTGTTGCCCAGGCTAGAGTGCCGTGGCATCAGCCTAGCTCACAGCAACCTCAGACTCCTGGCCTCAAGCGATCCTCCTGCCTCAGCCTCCCGGGTAGCTGGGACTACAGGCATGCGCCACCATGCCCGGCTAATTTTTTCTATATATTTTTAGTTGTCTAATTAATTTCTTTCTAATTTTAGTAGAGACGAGGTCTCACTCTTGCTCAGGCTGGTTTCAAACTCCTGAGCTCAAACAATCCGCCCGCCTCGGCCTCCCAGAGAGCTAGGATTACAGGCGTGAGCCACCGCGCCCGGCCTTTTCAAAATATTTTTACATATATTTTCTTATTTAAGCCTCAAGACAATGCTTTACCTAGAACAAAGTAATTCTGTTCTAGGTATGATTATTCTCATTTTAGCAAGGGAAAAAAAAAAGGAAAGTGTAAAGTGAAGCAAATTGCCTACATTTCGGTAGCTGGTTGAGGCAGAGCCAGGACTAGAAGGCAGATTTCCAAACCCGCTGCCCGTGTCCTCATTCGGGGCAATGTTCCAAGCCCAGCTCTTGGCTTCTTCAAGCTCCAGAACCTCTTCAGGCTAAGCAGCGGTGGTGGACAGTTTGAGAATTTCAGTGGTTTCAAAGGTTGGAGCATTTGAAATATGAGGGATTGGCAGTTGCTGAATAGTCATTGTTCCTCCAGGGACAAATCTTTGTAAAGAGCTGCCTTCTCCATCAATGGATGCACGATTGCTACTTATCTGTTGATATAAGGCTTAGCATCTGCCTCACTCACCCCTGTATTTAACCCTCGGCCTGGGTTACTTGCTTGTCACAAAGCCATATTTCTCTTGCTCTAGAGGAACTTCAGCTCCTTCAAATTTGTTCCAGGTAATTTGGGGAGGCCCCAGGGCAGTGATGAAATAAAGTGCAAGCCCCTGACTTACTGGATCTGGAGGCCGGAGCTGTGAGTGAGAAGTCTGGGTGAAAGACCCTTATCACAAGTGTTTGTGCTTCCAGGTGCACTGCGCCCCTGCCCAGAGGCAGGGCCCCTGCCAGCTCATTCCCAATCTTCCTCTGAAATGGGGAGGAAGGCGCCCAGGTTGTGCAACTCAAGCAGCTCAAGTTCTTTGCCCTCTCAGCCACAAATAGAAAAGGGGTGTTCCTGAGCTGGCCCACAGCCTGAGACCTGATCTCAGAGGTACCACCGTCTCTCTTAGAGACTCTCACTTAGGAACTCTCACCTCTGCTCGCCCTTCACGTGCCAAAATTCTCAGGCCAACTGAGTTTAAGCACAAACTGCAACTCCAGGCTACATAAAAACAGCCTGGAAGTGAAAGCACTTTGCTAGGTGCAGGCCTGGCTTTGTCTACGACTCTCTGTGTAACTTGTTCAAGTTTCTTCCCAGTGATCACCCATCTCTGTCTATGAGGATGAAGGATCAGGGCTGTCGGGACCTGTTCTCCAAGGTGCTGCAGGGCTAGTCCTTCATTCCAGCGGCCTGTGGGGCAGAATCAGGTGTAGAACTGAAGCAGACCCCTTTTTTATTTCAGGACTGCATCCGCCTGAAGTAATTTCCTTTCAGTACAAAATAAATAGTTTCCCTAACAACGATGAGAAAGAATTATTAGGGTTATGGGTAAAATAAGTTGCTGAAGGAAATTTAACATCGACAGTAATAATAATAGAATTTTGCCCTGTTTTATAGTTCATAAAGCGCTTTCATGCATACTATCCACTAAATCAAGAAATGTTTACTGGTGTGCCCCAGCGCTGTAGACACACCAGGAAGGGAAGCATAGATTCTGCCCTCACCGGGCTTATAACTACTTACTCACTTCTGGGATTGTAAAGGGGGGGTGCTGAGGGGTGAAGCTGTAATCTTGCACATCGGAGCATACTTCCACCCCGAACTATTTTCCATTCCCAGTGCATGTGATTACAAACAACTCCATGAGGCAGGCCAGACTAATATTACTTCCCTGCCAAGGACCAGGTGACTGAGGCTCAGTGTGGGTGAGTCTTGCCAAAGCACCACAAATTGATATGTCAGATCTGTGTTCAATTCTGGCCATCCTTCTGCTATGTTGGTTTATGGTAAAGCACAGTGCCTGGCCCATAGGAAGCTCTCAGTAAATATTAATAACTACTAAGTGCTCATTTAATTATAGGCTGCAATTATAAGTATTGTGGTCGCGTGAGAAGGATGGTGAAATTCATTTGAGCATCTGAACTCATCAGAGGCCATTGAAGGAACCTTCTCCAAAACATTAGCATTCTAACCGAAAATTATAAAAGCAGAAAGAAAGTGTTTATATTTTCTAGTTGGCTGTAAATAAAGAAATAACAATTTAAAAAATAAGTTAGGTTCCTGACTCAATGTTTTAAAGTTTGCATATTGAGTAATGTTTTTTCCTATAATAAATTTAGTTAATAGTTATTGGCAAAATAATTAAAAGTTTAAGCAACACATGCTCATTGTGTTTAAATAAGTTTGTGGGTTTATTGGTGAAAATAAAGAGCAAATAAATTAGGTTTAGTATGTTGTTTAGCTAACTATTAAAAATTTTTTTTAATTTAAAAATGTTACCACAATAGATACACAATAGATATTAAGTCTATCAATAATACCCCTAAATATTAACAATTGAGATCCTGATTTAGAGATAGTTGATAGCCAGTGATTTCATATCAGCGTGATTACATTTTGATAAACACATACTCCAAACCTTTGGTCTGTTAAGTAAAGTTATAAAATTAAGCTGGGAAAATGTTAGACTCCCTGCTAGTTAGTGCATGCCCTCCAACCATCAAGCCTACACATATCTGAGTCATAACAAATCTGTTTTAAGGGAATAACACGCCCTGGCGTGCCACCCTCCACAGGAAAATCTAATTCTATGGAGTCAAGAGTTAGTTCTCATTCTAAATCCAGATACTCTGGGTTCTGTAATTCAGCCTACGTAGGTGCCCTCTCTGTGCCTGCACTGTGGAATAGATCGCTTCGTAAGATTGCCACATCTCAGGAGACCGGTCTTTTCAGAAGCACTCCTTGATTGGGCCAAGTTATTTGGGAAAACCAGTCACCGTATTTATTTTTACAAGCCAGATGCCGGTGCATAGTGCATTCTTTTACAAAAATAAAAAGGGTTTAGAAAAAAAGAAAGGTTCAGGTCACAGATGAAATCATGAGGGTATTTTACACAGTTTTATGGGTAAAAATTTTTTCTTTATTTTTGCCTTCTACAATGCTTCTGAAAAAACAGGTTAGCTGTGTTGTGTGCAAGAAATAAACCGGCGAAGAGTTTGATGCCCACAGTACGGTAAAAACCTTCAACCAGGACTTTAAGGAACTCCATGCCCGAGGGTGTGGAGAAGGTGACAGTGCCACGGGTGGGGACCAGCGGGAGTTTCTGTGCACCATGGTCCTGTCTTGGTCCTAAGGAGTCTTTGGGAGCCCACAATTAAGCTATTTTGACAAACGCCAAGTAATAACCAGATGTGCACATGTGGAATTGATTAAGAGAGGAGGGATTAACTAATGCACTAAATAATCCATCACATGCCAGTGGGTTGGGGGAGAGGTGGAGACAGATGCTTGGTCTTCTGACCAAGAACAGCCATGAGGCTTTCATTCAGTCTGCAAATAGTTTATTGAGCACCTACTATGAACCAGCTACTGTTCTAGGAACTAAGGATAGAACAGTGAAAGTAATAGGAAAAAATCCTGTTTTATTGCTGATGAAGCTTACATTTTTTAGAGGGAACCCAATGATGCTAGAAAAGGATAAGAGGAAATAGAGCAACACGGTAGAGGGCTGCCACTTTATATAGGGTGGTTAGGAAAGGCTGCTCTGATGAGGTGACATGTGGGCAAAGGCTTGAATGAAGTCAGCCATGCATGAGTCTATCCATGAGAGAGACAGGCATTCCAGGCACAGGGACAGCCAGCATGAAGCCATCCTGACAGAAGCATGCTTGGCAGAATCAAGGGGTAACAAGGCATCTTAGAAATTGACCCAGTAAAGCTTTAAGATCAACTGTTATCTCCTTACAACTTGCGGGAAACCCCTGCTCGTAGGTGTGTGCTGTGCAGTTATTGTTCAGCCAGGAAGAGCTGGTGCCCATTTATAACCATAGCACGTCCCGTAATCAGTCGATGAGGAAAGGAAGGCCCTGCTCTCAGAAGGTGCAGAGTAGGGCTGGGGAGAGGTCTGGAAAGAATGGGAGACAGGCACGAACAGCTAACTGGACTCCCAGTAGGCGGCAGAACCCTGACCTTCACATTTCTCCTCTGTTGTTTTAACAGCTCTCCTTAGCAGCACCACAAGAAGGAGTGTGGAAAGTGTGCAATCAGATCTGTTTGTTCAGTTTTTACATTTCAGGCGATTAAGTGAAATGGTAAATGAAACCACATCTATTGCCTCTATTCCTGTCAGCATGAGGCAAAGAAGGAAAATAAACTCCAACTCCTGGTGTGGACAGCAGAAGAGTGAGACAAGCAAACCAGCTCCTTCGCGCTCCCTCCCCTTCTTTTCACAAAGGGAAGCCCCTCCGAGTCCCTCCGAGCACACGTTCACGTGTCCGGAGAGGGAGGCCAAGGGAGACCCAGAGATCCACTGCTGGGCCTCATAGCCGTGCTTTTATTCACCCTCCTTTCATTACGTATCCAGTGTGTGCCGGCGTCGTGCTGGAGGTACAGGTGCTATGATGGGGCCATGAGCAAAGGTCAGAGTAGAAAAGGCTTCCCGAGGAATGCAACACATATCGCAAAGCCAGAAAAGTAGGATTTGATTGACTTTGGTTTTTTAAACTGTTCATTCATTGTTCATCTGCTCAATGCTTCTTAGAGCCATGGTCTAGAACAAGATTTCTCAGCCTCAACACTACTGACACTTGGGCCTGGACAATTCTTGCTTGTAGGGGGCTGCCCTGTGCTTTGCAGGATGCTTAGCAGCATCTCTTGGCCCTACTCACCAGGTGCCAGTAACCCCTCTGTGCCCAACTTTGACAACCAAAAATGTCTTCAGACATTGCCAGTGTCCCCTGGGGCACAGAGTCACATCCTATTGAGAATCATTGATCCAGAAGAGGAAGTCCCAGGCCAGGCCTGGTGTTACTTACAATCTCCAGATATACAAGAATGAAGCTCTTCTTATGAACAGCTGGTCTCATTTTCCACCGAAGCTTGAACAATGGAAAACAGGCTGAAAACGCAGCAGGAAGACGTTAGGTTCGCTATAGAAAAGAATTTCCTGCCTACAAAGTTAGTAAGAGCCTAGAAAAACTCAATGCAACAGTTATAAAATATCCTCCACTTCAGATTTGTGAGTGAAACAAAACTTAACTAATATGCTTATTAAAAAGAAAGAAAGTTAATCTGCATTAGAAGACAAAAATCAGAAATAGTGGTTGGGTTTTTTAAAAAATACAATTGCCATTTTAATACCTTTAAGTGCAATTATCAATTCAAATTTGCTTGAAATGGTTCGTGGTAGATGTGGTTTTTGGGACTTTGATAAATATACAGTAATTATTTGTATTTAGTACATTAATTGAATATAAATGACTTTCATGTGAGTACTTATAATCCTGCGGTCCCCAATCCCCAGAGTCATGGACTGGTGCCAGTCCGTGGCCCTGTGGGCAGCCTGTGGGCAGCGGGCAGCGAGCAAGACTTCATCTGTGTTTTTGGTGACTCCCCATCACTCGCATCACTGCCTGAGCTCTGCCTCCTGTCAGATCAGCCGGGGGAGTTAGATTCTCACAGGAGCAAAAATTCTGCCGTGGACTGCGCTCGCGAGGGATCTAGGTCGCGCGCTCCTTGTGAGAGCCTGGTGCCTGATGATCTGAGGTGGAGCTGGGGTGGGGGTGCTGTCACTGGGGAGCGGCTGCAAGTGCAAATTGTCATTGGCAGAGAGGTTTGGCTGCACAATGAATGTGGTGCACTTGGGTCATCCCAGGACCCTTCCGATCTGTGGAAGGATTGTCTTCCATGAAACTGGTCCCTGGTGCCAAAAAGGTTGGGGACCACTGTAGTAGTATGTTTTCATAAGTGAATACACAATGTCCTCTGGATTATTATGGACACTATTAGTTTTTTCATATTACTGAAAATGTGGATTTCAGCCCTGCCATTATCTAAATTAACATGATTCCAAATTAGTTCAGTCTCACTTTACCAAAAAACAAAAAACAAGATTTTTATCTAAAGAGAGGGAAAGAAGTAATATTTATTGGCCATCTATGATGTGCCAGGCTTTGGATGAGGTCAGTGCTTCTCCACCAGGGTTGATTTTGCCCTCCAGAGGACACTTTGTAATGTCTAGAGACATTTTTGCTTATTACAACGAGAAAGGTACTATTTGGGCATCTAGTGGGTTGAGGCCAGAAATGCTGCTAAACACCCTTCAGTGCCCAGGACATCCCCTACAACAAAGAATTATGTGGCCCTAAATGTCAATAGCACTGAGGTTGAGAAACCTTGGACTAGGCTACTTATCTATGTTATCTCATACAATCCATACGACATTCCTGACAAAATCCTTACTATTAGTAATCTGCTATTGTAGATGAAGAAACTGAGGTTCAGAGGGGTAGAGTAACTTGCCCCTCTTGTAGGTGGTTTTAATTTATTTATTATTGTTATTTTTACTTAAAGCCATGTGTGATGGGACTCTTTGCAAGGAAGATGCTGATGAGTCAAAAAGAAAAGTCACAAATTTTTTACCCAGTGCTCTACTAAGCATGTACCATGAAGCTGTACACATCTTATCCCTCATGGATAATAAAGTCTTAGCACACGGATACGGTCTTTGGTTCCACTTTGTTTTCTTCATCATTTTCTAAATGTGCCATTTTGTGCACACTAAGATTCTAGAAGGCCTTGCCAGTCTATCACTCCAGAGCCCCTGCCCTGCCTGTGAGGAGTAGCATGCAGTTTGACAAGTCATGTCGCCTAATGAGCTTCAGTTTCCTCATCTATAAAGCAGGGACAATAACACTTTCTCACATGGTTGTTGAAATGATAATGGGAGAATAGTAATAATAGTCAGAGGTACCATTTATTTTGCATGTGTTATGTACTAGGCATTATATTAAGCACTCTACATGTATTATCTCATTTAATTTTTAGAATCACCTTTACAAGTAGATAAAGGTGCTCCCACTTCACAGATGAGGAAAGTGAGGCAGTGAGAAGTTATGTAACTTGCTCAAGTGCAAATTAAGCCACCAGCAGAACCGGCATTTGAACTTAGGATATCTGACTCCCAGCCTTAGACTCCCTTAACCACAAAGCCCCCTGGCAAGTGCTGTACAAATGGGAGAAGTATTATGAGCCATAGTAACTGGTTGAGGTGATTAAAAAGCTTTGTGTGCTCCCGGGAGTTTTCACAGGGTAATCACCACAAATTCTTTGTTCAGTTTTATCACTGTGTGATCCTGGGGATCCTTATGCAGTGCCTATTGTTTTTCCCCTTTGTGTTCTTTTTCTTCCTTTCTCAACTTTAAATCGGAGAATTGGGTTTTTCTTTTTTTCAAGTCTGGTTTTGTTAATAAATTTTCAGAAAATGTTTTAAAGTGCCAGCAAATTGAGTGCTTTTCTTGATTAGTACAGATTGTATTGGGTTTTTTTTTTTTCAACGATTCGCTTTTTAAACTTCTATTTTAAACCCTCCACTTAGGGCTGATTACAATAACCCCTATTTATAAATATAATTTTACTGGGCCTCACCTCTGAGGCATTTTTGAATTTGGTCTCACTCACTATATTACTAAGTAAAATGATCATTCATCAAGGGGAGTTGGGTAGGGTGAGAGCACGTTTCTGCAGCCACCTCTGTTCTGAGGGAGCCGGCCATAAATATTCAGCAACGGTGGTCAAAGCTTGGCCCTGTATTAAATCATAATCATTTTACTGGCAAATAAATGACATGTTTAATCATGTTATACAGTTGTATAAATTTTGGTTTTGATTTGGGCATCACATTTTTGCCAGCTGGGTTTTTATTTTTAGGGATTTTTTAAAAATCACTTTTTAGCTATAAGTGCTAGGTCACAAAACGTGAGGTCAGTGGTGTAGCACAATCTCAAGTCACCAGAACATTCAAATAGCCAGGTGTTTTTGCCATGCGACTTCTGGGATAAAGAGTTAAGTGACAAGAGCAGAGCTGGCAATGGGAATTACTGGGGGGCTCCCAAGTCCTGGGCAAGTCACGTTGAGTGAGTCCTCACTGTCCCCATCACATACACACGCACCCCAAAACAACATTCTAAAACAAAAAAAGCGACTGGGATATTGATCACCAATGAGTCTCGAAGGGGAAAAATCAGGGGGATGAGGTCTCAAAGGGACATCCTGCTTCCATAGGGACAGGAGGACGTTGCTGGCAACTAGTTTCAATAAGCTTCTGTTATGTGGGTCACCCTTACAGGATCATAAGTGTCTCTTCGGGGGGTAGTTAAAAATAGTGTTTAGGACCCCATCCTAGTCCTACGGAATCCACATCTCCAGAAAAACCAGGGAAAAGGAATTTTTAAAAGGGCTTTAGGAATCTGGGACCCACCCCAGACCCTGAACCAGAATCTCTAGAGCAGGGGACAGCAAATAGAAATGTCAAAAAAGCTCCACAGATAATTCCAATATAAACCCCTGGTTTAGGGGCACCTCAGGGTCACTCGCTTCCCTGACTTTGCTCTGGAGGATGGCAACCTCCTCTAGCTTAGCACAGTGTATCTCAGAGTTTGGGGAGTAGCCCACATGCATCTGAATCACACGGGTTGCTTATTTAAAATGTGCATTCATGGATCCCATGAATAAACTATGGAACCAGATCTCTGAGGGTGGTTTCTGGCAGGCTGCGTCTTTATCCCAGGCTGTAGGTGCATCTTATTGATACAGCAATTTGGGAAACATTACACCAGTGATTATCCTGAGTTCTGTCAGAACAGAGGCAGTCCAATCTTCTACACCTTGTAGATCAACTTCAATGTACAACATTGATAAAAAAAAGAACAGCTTATATTATAGTTTACTTAGCAGTTATACATTTCCTATTTCTTTTGGTCCTCACAGTCCTATGAGGCTACTGTAGCTGGAATTATAAATGAAAATGAGGTTGAGAATAGATAAGTAACTTCTCTAGGATCATTACACACTCTGCGCAGGCGGCAGAGTTTAGGCTCAACTCACATCTTTTTGACTCGTTCCTACACTAGTGATTTTCTACGTAATGCCTGTGTAGTATTTGCACACATGGAACCTCCCTTGAGCCATAGAAAAGCCCTGGGAGGTAGGCAAAGCAGTAAAAATGATAAAGCAGTGTCACCAAGAGATTAAATTCCTTTTTCAGGGTTACATGGGGAACCTTTGATGAATTTGGTATTGACACACACAAATTCTGGTTCTTATTGCCAATACAGAAACACAGCCATAGATTCTACAAGATCCACAGCTAGCAAAGGATCATTCTACTATATTGCTGACCTTAGTACCAAGGCAAAAAGAAAACCCATTAACAAATTTTATTCTTTTTGCCACGTATTATGCTAAGCACAATGGGAGGAAGAGGTTCAGGAAGGGTCCCACTATTGATGAAAAGACATTATTTGCTGCCCTCAAGGAGGTCCATCAAATAGAAAATAGACTTAAACATTTTGGAAAAATTTCAACCTAAACAGTTTTCTACATAACCTTCACTTCTTGCTGCAAAATGTTATAAACTAGACTCTTCTATTCAGTTGATAATCAATATTTTGCAACACCCCCTGTATGTCAAGGACTATAGTAGGCATAAGACATACAAAGATTGCTAGGACTAAGTCCCTGCACTCAAGGGACAAACTGTTTAATAACTTTTAGGATGTATGATATCAAATGAAAGTAATTTCTAAAGAGGGAGATTTCACATCCAAAATCTCTGCAGCCAGTTCCAAATTCTCCAATAAGCAAAGTAAGCACTTCCATAGAGAAATGTTAATACAGGAGCACTAAGTGCACTCACTGGGAAAGAGTGTCATAGTTTAAAAACATTGCAATAGTCATTCATGGGAGAAAGCAGACCTTTGTTGAACTTGCCTGCCTTCTTTCCTTCCCTCCTTCCTTCCTTCCCTCCTTCCTTTCTTCCTTCATTTTATTATATGGTAGGGTGGATGGGCAAGAAATATGTTGTCTTTTTTGGGCTTTTGATCTCCAAAGTTCCTATTACTCCAGCCCTACCAACAGATCCGACTGAGACCAGAGGTAACCCTGTCCGTTTAGACATCCCTTCCTCTGCAAAGCTGCATC
This sequence comes from Avahi laniger, assembly GCA_963575035.1. Lineage (NCBI taxonomy): Eukaryota > Metazoa > Chordata > Mammalia > Primates > Indriidae > Avahi > Avahi laniger. The sequence goes on from CAUYSK010101498.1 coordinate 42,014, forward strand.
CCCCAATACAAGGTCACATGCCCTCCTCTGTAGTCCCCAGGCTCCCTGTCTTGTCCATAACACATAGGACTGTCTGTTGCATGAGGCCAAGTATTCTCCGTAAGTGCAATAGGAACATAAAACTCATAATGAAATAGTCATGGAATGAATGAGCAAGTACAATTAGAATCAGTGGGTAAATCCTTCTAACATCCAAAGCAACAAAGGCAGCTCACTTTCCTCCTATGCTTATTCTAAAATCAAACCATTCTTTTCTTATCCATATTGTTTGTTTTAACCAGATTTTATGTGCATAAATGTATTGTAATATGGGAAGAGAGACCGCTAGAGACAAGTACTATTTGACAATGAGGAACACGAAGGTCAGAAAGGGCAAGTAACTTTCCTAACATCATGTAGCCTGTCAGGTAGAGAGCTGGGACTTGAATTCAGGTCTGTCTACCTTTGAACCCTGAAGACAGGCAGCTAGTGAGTATCACAGCTGGGATTAGAACTCAGGTTTTCTAATTCCCACTCTCAGCTTTCTTCTGCTTGCTTCCTGCCTAAAGAACAGGATAACTAAGGAGGGTTGTTTTTGTTTTTGTTTTTAATTTCAAGATTAGTACGCAATATATTTCAAGGGTCTCTTAGTGTAAAATCATGCAGTGTTCATTGGCTACGTACCCCTTCCCTCTCCTGGAGAGGGTTAAGCTTTGTTCTCCTTCATTTTACCAAATGAGAAACCAGAGGCAAAGAAGTCTTAACATTCTCACTAGCTCTTCAGAAGGCCCCTATACCTTGGAAGCAGAACACAGGGTAGTGCTAGAGGGACCAAGAGTAGGTAGGGATGGAAGGAGTATGTTAGGGGGAGTGGGTTAAAGACCTTTAACTTGAAACCATTAAAAAATACTTTCATACTATATTTTTGTGAGCCCAGGTAATTTCTGAATTTCTGATTCAAATCTTTTCCTCCAAAATGCCTGCTAAGAAACTCTAGCAGCTGAGGGGGGAGGGGGGGAGGGAGAAAAGAAAGGACAATGATTCCATTCAGAAACTTGTTCCAAATCCTTGTCTCTTTCTTCTATCAGAAATCCTCTGTTGTCAGTCCCTGGCATTCCCTAGAGATTTCCTTACTAGCAGCATTCTTGTGTTTTTACTAAAACTTCTCCTAGAAGACAATGTTTGGCTTTTAGGAGCCAGACTTAAGAAAGCGAATCAATGTAAAAATACATTTGGTTGTAATTTTTGTTAGTGCTGCCATCTGACAGGATTCGAGGATGCTTCCATTTGTGCCGGGATAATAGCTTTGTTATCTGCTGAGATCTGCAAGAGCCCGACAACACCGGAAATCTGTGTCTCAGCCCCCTGCTCCAAGTTTAGCTCATGCATTACCTAAAATTGGGTTTACACAAGGAAAATTACTTTAGTGCTAATCCAGTTGACTTGTAAGTAAATTTAGCTTCCCCAGATTCCTAGTTCTACAATATAAACTGATTTCAAAGGCAGCTTTAGTAGTCTTCCCACACTTCTCAAGAACACTCAGGAGCATGGACCCCAACAAGCAGACCACAGGTACTAGTGGTCTCAAATCCTTAGGTGCTGTTCTTCAAGCCAATGATGCTTGCTGCCTTGGTACCCTGTCCATAGCCCTGCAATTACACACTGCAGGGTAGGTCTGGGAGCGGCCTGTGAGAAGATAATCTTGGGCTAGTCATTTCACATTTCCGTGTCTCCATCTATAAAACCCTGGCAATAAATAAGATGCCACATAGAGGCAGAAAGTGAAATTAAACTCTTTGGACCCAGTTAACAAAAACCTGTGGAGCAAAACCTGTGATTTAAAGTAACAAAGTTGGAAAAGAATTTGGAGATACCTCAAAGAGCTAAAAATAGAAATACCATTCGATCCAGCAATAGCACTATTAGGCATCTACCTGAAAGAGCATAAAACATTCTACGATAAAGACATCTGCACCCAAATGTTTATGGCAGTACAATTCACTATTGCAAGGATGTGGAAACAATCCAAGTGCCAATCAATCCATGAGTTGATTATTAAAATTTGTTATATGTATACAATGAAATATTACTCAATCACAAGAAATGACAGTGATCTGGAACCTCTTATATTTTCCTGGATTAAACTTAAGCCCATTATTCAAAGTGAGGCACCACAAGATCAGAAGAATGGGCTCCACTTGTACTTGCCATCAAATTGGTACTAACTGATCAACACTAGGGTGATCACATAGCAGTAATACTCTCCAGGGATTAGAGGGATGGGGGATTAAACTCGCAACTAAAGGACACAGGGAGCATTTGTAGCAGGGAAGGGCATGCCTTTAACCCTCGCTTGGGTGAGGCAAAGACATAAAGTGTAACCGTAATGTTTGTACCCTCATAATACCCTGAAATTAAAAAAATAAATAAATAAATAAATAAATTTCTGTTGTTTAAGCCAAAAAAAAAAAAAAAGTAACAAAGTCATCCTATTTTTCCCCCTTGTTACCATATCTTAGATTTGGATTCACTTTCTATAACTTATAAACCAGTCAAATGTGGTGGGTTTTAAGACTTGTTTACAGTGGTTTGCCCAAAGCTCATCAATGAAAAGTCCTTACATTTCCAAAAACTGATCAGCTTTGCAGCAACAGTCTCAGAAAATTGTGTGACTCACATGACATGCCTTCCCAAGAATACCTGCCCAGAGCCCCGGGTACCATTGCAAAGCAGTGATGTCCTGCATGAACAGGAGCCTGGCAGGGGATGGAGAGGCTGATCTGATCTGTGATCCCTTAATTCAGAGGCCACGAGCTTTTGGAAATAGGCCTTTCTAGGTGTATTGGCCTGTATGTAATACTTAACATGTGTTGCGTGCTCATCATATGTCAAAAATCGTTCTAAGTGCCATTGTGGGTAAGTGCTGTTGTGATAAGTTTATTGGATCCTCATGGCAATCCTATGAAGCAGTAATATGTATTATACCCAACCGAGGCACAGAAAGCAAGGTTGAGTTGTCCAAGTCACATAGCTCCTGAGTGGCCAGGCTGAGATTCCAACCCAGGCATTCTGTCGGGGCTGCTGGTGGCCAGGCGTCAGGTGATTACAGTAATTCGTCCTGGACTTGCAAAGCCATGTGCTGACTGAGGGCACACCAAAGGTTTTCTAATTGATAAGGCTAGTGGTTTCTTCTCAGTCACTGATGGACTTTGTAGAATGTGACTCTGCTGATTCCTCTTTCTTTTTAGCATTTTCCACCCTTTATTCCACCTCTGAGACTATGTTTTTAGTGTGTGTTGCTGATCCGCTTCCTCTTTCAACCTTGTATTTCTGGATTACCCCAAAGTCCCCACCCCTCCTCCTTCCCCCGCCACTTAGTCACGCCTGCGTATCTGAACTCACTCACCAGTTCTGATAGCTGCCAGCTCTGCAAGGATGACTGAAATTTGTCAACCAACCCTGACTCTTTTCCTGAACTCAAGACCTGCATTTGCAGCTTCCCACTGGACATTTCCCCATGGACAGCCAGCCAGCGTTCCCTATTCTGCCTGTCCACATAGGCTCACTACCTTGCATAGTAGCCAGCACGTGATGGGCACTGATAAATGGTTAATGGATGGAAAATGCATAATTTAATGCAATAATTGTCACTTTGTATAGATTTTATCTTCCGGATTACTCTTAACTAAGCTATCTTTTTTCATTTTTGAGAATCCCCTCACTTAAGACTGCTCTCAGTCTCATAGCATCTTGCATTTCTCTTTGTTCTAGTGCCTGTTTCTTTTTTCTTCTATATTCTGTCATATTTATTCATGCAAATGTCTTTTCTCTTCAGGCATGTACATACTTTAAGGGAAGAAATGGTATTTTTTTCATCCGTATCCACCGAGTAGCCAAACACCACACTTTCCACAAAGAGGCACTTCATGTCTATTGAAAGAATGAATCAGTAAAAGTAGACCTAGCATTTCGCAGTTTACAAAGGGTTTTCACACATACCACTTCTTTTATTCCATAGCATGCTAAAGAGGTAGCAGTTGAGTCATTAGCCCCATTTTACAGATGAGGAAGCTGAAAGTTGGTGTGGTTGTTAATGGTCCAGGATCTCACTGCTCTTAAGTCACCAAGCCACTCATGACCTTAAACTGGAAGGCTGATCAAACTCATCATAACTTTCTCCTCTATGTCAGCAGGGAAAATGAAGGTAGGAAAGAAAGGAACTTTGGGGAGAAAACTTGCATTGGGAACAATTACAAGTATGTCTGATTTGGTACCTTGGATATCACAACCACTCACCAGTTTCCATGTGGCTTCAAGGACCCCCATTTGAAGCTCCTAAAAGTAGCTTACCTCAGAAGAGACCCAGGATCGAGTTATTCTGGGGAGTTCCAGGTTTGGTCTCAAAAGGAAAAGCATGAAGTTTAAAAAGATCTAAAGACTTTTTTTTTTCTTTTGGAATCGGACAATCCGGGTTGGAAGCCCAGCTTCACCGTTTAACAATCCCCTCCCGGCCCCCATCTATAAAATGAGATAATAACACTCATACGCATGGGGACATGTGAGGATTAAAAGGAGAAATTTTGAAGTGTTTGGCCTGGCTCCTGGCACCAGAACTCAATCTGCTTTCTTCCTCTGCCCCTGGACTGTGGCTCTGCCGCTCACCCTTTCTACATGTGGGCCCGTGACCAGTGAACTTGGGGCCAAAATGAGACTCACCTAGTGGGAGAAGAGAGGAAAGCCTAAGCTGATGACTGAAGCTGGGAAGTGTCAGCTTCTTGCACAACCGTCACCCTGTTGGAGCAGCTCGAGGCCATCCCCAACGACATAGCGTTGGGTCGCTCAAATCAGGCCATCGGAATTCTTCAGCTTAACACACAACTTGTTAGACAGTTAACACCCATTTGATACTATCTGTATGAAATGTTGAAAAGCAAAAGCTTAAAGGCTTAATGTGAGGGGAGAGAGCAGTTTCCAAAGGAGTGACTGATGGGAGAGAGAGACACAGTCACTGAGTGCACAAAGGTACCCAGGGCAGGTGTGAACAGCAAACCCCTAGACAGGTGGTACTGAAAGAATGCGGGCTCCGCAGCCCTGCAGCGCCTTTGGAGAAAGGGTGGGGAAGACCTGCTTAAGTCGTCTTTTCTGCTGTGCAGCAGGGCCCGGGGTGCTGACAGTGTTGACAGATCCACGGGAAAGTGGTTTAGGATGGCATTAACAAACCCGGCACGTTGCCTTTTCTGAGTGACACGATTCAAACGGGTATCAACCGCCTTTCAGTACCGCGGAGAAGTGGTGAACGGCGAGGGGAATCCCCTTTCCACAGACGAGAAAGCCAAGGCTCGGGACATCGTAGGATGTGTGAGAAAGTCTCCATTGACTAGAACATTCAGTTAACCAGAATTGTTTGCCCCTTATACTGCTATAGCTCAATTTTGGTTAAATAAGGGTAAAATAGCTAAAAATAAGATGGCTGAGATTTTTTTTAAGAAAAGTAACTTTAAGTAATATGTACAGTACCGTATCTGGTACCTTGCTCCACTGCCTACTAACTAGGTAACCTTGGATATGTTTCTTGTATATGCCTCAGTTTACTCATTTGTATAAGGGGATAAATGGAAATTACCTCTTAGGGTTATAATGATAATTAAATGAGATAAAGTATGCATATCACTTTAAAAGAATAAGCACTTGATAAATATTAGTTATTTTATTAATATTGCTATTATCGTCTGCTTTCGCTGTCTGTCTGTTCCTGCATGATGCACATCGAGTTTGTACGGCTTTGTAACAGGGCGGCAGCACGGGCTTAGGCGCTGTGTGGACCTGGATGTGAACTTGAGAAAATTACTTCTTTCTCTAATCCTGTTTCCTCCTCTATTAAATGTGACTGGTAATATCTGCTTCTTACCATTCTTGTATGGAGCAAATAAGGTCATGTTTATAAAGTACTTAATACACACATGCCACTAAATAGTCAATAATATTTTGTTTATAATGAGGACTCTCAAAGCATCATGAAGTGCAGGATCATCAAAGATAGCAGCTCTTCATTCCTCCAGCATTTATTTCTTGAGTGCTTACTGTATGCTAGATACACAGCTTGGCACTGAGGACCCAGATTTACGATGTGTTGAAACAAATAGGGAGTTTCTCATGAACCCTCCATCGCTAAGGAAACGAGACGATCCTACCCCACTGACTTTCAAGTTAATCCGTGCTCTTCTGTAGAATCCTTACATTCCAGCTGTGGGGTGGCTGTGTCTCATATCTGCTCAGATCAAAAAGTGTCTCCAGGAACAGCGATATTGAACATTAAACTGGCTGCGTCAGACTTGAAAGGATGGCGCAGTGATTTTGTGTCGCAGTGTTTTAAACGTGATGCCTGATGAAGCTGCACATGGTAGATATAAAGGAGGTTTCAAAAGGGGCCACTTTACTACTTGGACTTTTAAATTACCAAGCTGCATTTTGGGGAAAGCCACATAAAAGAATGCCTTTAAAAAAAAAAAGTATTATCTCAGAAAATATAGCTCTTTTACAACCGCAGCATGGCATTCTGGAGCATCGTCCTCAATGAGTTGACTGACACCGTGGTGGCCATTTTAGCTAACATATGAACCAGCCTCTTAGATAGCAGATGTTCACAGATGTCCTCTGCTTGCTGGAAATTATATCCAGCAACCAAGGAGCACATGACCGTTCATATGCTTGCGTGTGTGTGTGTGTGTGTGTGTGTGTGTGTGTTTAATGTAAAAGGGTATTTTAAATGTAAAATCTACTCTCCCCTGTGGTACCCATCTGAACAGTGAGAAGAGCACTTGGCTGGGACTCAGGATCTGGCCTCTGGCCTCTATTCTGCCATGACTTTGAGAGGAAGCTCAAGTTCACCTCCTCCAGGAAGTCCTTCCTAACCACCCCAGCCTCAGTGGATTTTCCTGCACTGAATCTGTTACACTTAGATTCCGTGCTATATGATTTAACACATTCCCTCTCTAGTTGTTTCAACATTTTATATCGTGTCTTTCCAGAAAGATTACATGCTCCCCGAGGGGAGAGGCCAAATCTAATCTGTCTTTTGAACCCTCTGAAATATAAGATAGTGCTGGAAAATAAATATGTCGTCAATCAAGACCTGACTGACTAAGAAAACCAGTGATTGGTCAATGATGTTAGATTACCTTCTGTGAAACTTTTTTTTTTGGCAGGAAATAGATGGGGGTGGGAGAATGAAGGCTCAACTCAGAGGAAACCGAGTGAAGAAGAGAAGACACCAATAGACCTGACATTGCATCCCTACCTTGCCAGTTAATAGCTGGGTTATCAAATAAAGGCTACTTGATCTCTTCAACCTCACTTTCCTCATCTTTAATATAGCTGCCTCATTATGCGATTTTGAGGATCAAAATGAGATAATACATGGAAAATGCTTTGTATGCAGGAACCCACTTTGCAGTGTTATTCTTTATTTCAACTTCCAATTTTGTTTGGGTTAAGAAAAAAGGATTACTTTCTTTTTTCAAACCAACAAGGGAGGGAAGAAACGATAAAAATCACATTTTCCAGAATTTCTCTGACTTACGTAAGAAGTTCCGTCTTCCAGTGTTTGCCTTTTCTCAAACCAGCCACCACCCGCTGCATGCCACACACCTGATTTGTCTGTTCCGTTCACATAGGACTTTGCAGCTCACAAAAGCATTTTCACATGCGTCGTCATTCAGAAATCCTGTGACACAGGCAGTGCAGAGATAAGTATTCCCATTTCACTGATGAGCAAACTGAGACTCAGAGAGATTTAAACAATCCCCCCAGGTCACCCTAGCAGGCTGACAGCCTGCCTCCCTCCAATCTTGTCCTCTTTCCCTGACACCACATTGGCTGTCGTGTACACGTACATGAATGAGGCAGCCCCTCCTCCCAGGGCGTTCTCAACCGCAAACATGTTCACGGTCTACTTCCTAGTTAAGGAGATCAGTCCACTAGCATTTGTCTCCATAAAAATAATTAAAACATTCAAGCTAGAATTCCATCCAATTTATGAGTCTTCAATTTTTCCTAATGAATGTAAACATTGTAAGCCTGGCCTTTCTATATTTTTTAACAGCATAGCAGGCTGGTTAAGGATTAGGTAGGTCCAATTCTAACACTCACTGGATCGGGGGGGAATGAGAAGCCTTTTTCGGCTTGGTAAATTGGAGTTAACAATTCCCAGCTCCCAGCATTCTGGTGAGAGTGAAATGAGATAATGTCCGCGAAGCACTCGTGACTCGTGGGTGGAAGCTGTTGGTATTCCAGCTGTTCCTGGCTATGTGAATTCGCATGGGATTTATGTCTGGATGGCACGTGGAGGTCTAGCATTTGGACTGGAAGTGTTGTCATGGTTTGACGGTCTAGCATTTGGACTGGAAGTGTTGTCATGGTTTGACGGTATTAATGAAACACTCCATTGGGCATTGCCAGCATCACCTTGACGGGCCATCTCTGGCTGGCGTCACCCACGGGCCAGTGTGAAAAGGACATTTCACTGAGGACACGATGGAGTTGCCTTGTTCTTCCTCCCTCTTAAGTTTTTTTTTTATACATAATCCTGACCCCTTAAACCTCCAGGTAGAACACTGTACGTGCAGGATAGGAATTTTGATTTTTATTGTTTGTACTCTGAGGGAATGTGGTTCTCCTTTTACAGCCCACTCCTCGTTGGCAGAATTTGTCTGAGAGGCAGTGGAAGCAAAGTCACATACCACCGTAGGCGATTTTTTTTGCAATCCTTCTTCCTGATTCTGAACAGTGTTTTAAGAGTGATGGCTGGGGGCCTGTGATCTACAATCTAGGAGTTGATCTCTAGCCGTGGTACGTGTGTAAAAAGGTTTCCACCACGGAAGGTCAAAAGAGCCATGCAAGGTGTACAATGCCATCCTGACTTTGGAAATGAAGAAATGGTTGCCTAAAATGGCTAGGTAATTATTTAAGGCCACATGGCAAAGAAAGAGCAGAGCTAGGATTTGAACCATGGTTTATCTGATTCCAAAGCCCTTGCACTTGGACACTGTGGCTTAGAGTTTCTCAAATGCTTCTTTCTTAAACAAGGGCTTTCTGGAAACAAAAACTCTTAAGAAAAGGTAAACTTTTAATGATGGAAGTTCATGTATTGTGGTGGTCCAGTTGGGAAATGGTGTGTTCTTTTGAGAAGCCAAACCTTTTTGTGTTTCTCAACCATTGTCCAAAGAGGATGTATGTATTCTGCCTACACGTAGGGGCCTCCCTTTTCTGGGTCTTTAAAGAAGCCTACGAGGTGATCACTATTATTGTTAATAAGCCCTAATATCCAGAGAGCAGGATTCTCCTCCTTGAACAGAACCCTGGAAAGACTGGAACTGGGGAAGGCCAGAGAAGTCAACCGCACAGTCGGGGCAGCAGGCTCAGGGGAGAACTGCTGGTGGGAGCCTAAGGCAACACTGTCCAGTAGAAATGCCATGAGAGCCACAGATGTAATTTAAAGTTTCCTAAGAGCAACATTTTAAAAAGTAAAAACAGATGAAACTAATTTTAATAATATATTTTATTTAACCCAATAGATTCAAAATACTTTCATTTCAACATGTAATCAATATAAAAATATGAAGGAGATATTTATCTTTTTTTTTTTTTTTTTGGTACTAAGTCTGTCAAAATCCAGAGTGTGTTTTACACTGACCACACATAATCTCAGTTTGGGCTGGCCACATTCAAATGCTCGAAAGCAGGCATGTGCTGCTAGTGGCTTCCATATTGGATCCTGCTCGTCTAACAGCAACAGTGACATTGCAGCCTCCCCGACCCAGCAACTCATTCCCCACCCCCACACACACCTCTGAAACTTGCTTAAGCAAGATAGAAATTGATTTCCCTCCAGTCCAGAGGAGCCTACCCAGAGCTGGAAGAGTGGCTCTGTTCCCAGTGCTCACCCTGAGATCTAGGCTCAGTCTATCCTATTCCTCTGCCAGCCTCAGCCTACAGCCTTTATCTCATTCTAGATGGCCTCTTCAGCATCCCTCTTCACAACCTGCTCCAGTCAGAGGGAATTACCTTTTTTCTTTTTAAGAGTACAGCCTTGTCTTCTTTCTTTCCTTCCTTCCCTTCCTTCTCCTCCCTCCCTTCTTTCCTTCGGTCCTTCCTTCCCTCCTTCCTTCCTTCTGCAAGGGCCTGACCCATAGGTGGTACACTTCACTTCTCACATCTTCTTGGTCAGAACGTGGTCACACAGCCATGTCTCGCTATGGTCTCTGGCTGGATAAGCCAGTGGCCAGCCAGTGTGGGGAGTTCCACTATTAAAGCTGGGAGGGTAGAGTAGACCTTGATGGATAACTAGAAGCCTCCTCCGCCACTGTCCCCCCACTGGAGTGTAAACTCCATGAGGACAGGGATTTGGGGATGTTTAATTCAGTATTGTAGCCCCAGTGGTGATGTACCAAGGACAGGGCAGTAGGAACATCCACCATGGCAGGAAGGAGTATTCATGTGGCATTGTTTGAGTTGCCAGTGCATTATGATGATAAAAGTGGACTAACTTACAATTGGTCTCATTACTGTTTCTAAATTCCCTGCAGACCCTGCACCCAGTATTGGCTGCACTAGAGCAGACTGCTCCCTTGTCCAGCCCTTGGTATCCACTGAGCCCTGGCACCTAGAAGAGTGGCTGGTCATAGTAAACACTCATTATCTGTAGAAGAAACGAACAGATCTACCGCTGCATCCTTTCCTGCCGTTTCCTCCTGACTCCTTCCTTTGAGGAGACAGCCCTCACGAGCCAGTAGCCCTTATGACATTTCACCATTGTTAGCCAGGTCTCCCTCTTTAAACTGTGAGCTCCTTGAGACCAGAACCTGCACCAGCTGTCACAGCCTAGCACAGACCAGGTGCTCAATTAATGCTGGTGGAATGAAGGAACCGATACGGTTCATTGAAGGCCGCCCCCCTTGGCCACCTCTAGCCTGTTCGTAGCTGACTCCGAGCAGGAATTTTCAGTTCGATTCTCCTCATTATGTCAGAACAGGAGAAGACAAGGCGAGAAAGATAGACAGGCTCCAATTCGTGAGCTCCCTTATAAGTCAGGTTAGGGAATGTGCACTGTATCCTAAAAGCGATAGGAACCAGCGATGCGGCTTAGCCAGGCAGAGTGTTAATTAGAGATACGGTTTAGCGATGTGAGAGAGGGGAGAAGGGACTGATTGGCCCTTTCTCCTCGCACCCTCTGACGTTAGCTTTCTAGGCACTGGCCCTTCCCAGTTTCCTTTAGCCATTTCTGAGGGCACTATTGGCTCACCCTCTCGATCCAGATGTTCCTCCGCTGTTCCCCACTGTGATCTTTAATCTTCGCCTCTCACTTATGTCTGCATCCAGCCTCTCGCAGTCGAGTCCCGGCTACCTTTCAAACGTGTGCTCCTCAAGGCAGGGGCTCTCCCTTGTCCCCTTCTGTGTCCCCAAAGGGGCAACAGCGGACTGCCAGTAAGTACCTGCTCTCTGACTGACCACCACGTGCTAGGATACCGGAGACGAGGAGGTGGGGAAGGAGCCTGAAGAGCACACCTGTCTGGCAGAAGACACAGGTTGCCCTTCAGGCATCTGCAGAATGTTCTCGTGTTCCCTGGACTCTTCTCTCCAGGCTCACATCTCTGGCTCCTTCGGGCATTCCTCTGTGACATGATTTTAGTTCTCCCCACCAACCTGGTCTCTCTGCTTTCCGTGAATGATGGTTGATGCACAGCCCTGTTGACGTGTGGTAGCCGGAGCTGTGCCTGGTGCTCCAGGGGAAGTGTGGCCAGTGCAGGGGAAAGCAGAGAGTGCGCTCCTTGTCCCGAGTGTCATCCTGATCCAGAGAGGATATGCCACCAACTAATAAACCATCTCTATTTACAATAAGAAGCCTCTCCTTCCTCACCATCTCTCCTCACATTGTCTCTCTCTACTGATTTACTTTACGTCTGCCACTCTGGAAGGAAAACTAGAGCTCATTCAAATAAAAGACACTATAAAAGTGGTTAATAGGGGTCGAGTGTGGTGGCTCACAGCTGTAATCCTAGCACTTTGTGAGGCAGAGGTGGGAGGATTGCTTGAGGCCAGGAGTTCAAGACCAGCCTGAGCAAAAGCGAGACCCTGTCTCTATAAAAAAACAGAAAAATTATTCAGGCATGGTGGCGCATGCCTGTAGTCCCAGCTACTCGGGAGGCTGAGGTAGGGGGATCGCTTGAGCCCAGGAGTTTGAGGTTGCAGTGAGCTATGATGACGCCACTGCACTCTAGCCCAGACAACAGAGCAAGACCCTGTCTCAAAAAAAAAAAAAAAGTGATTAATAGGTTACTGCTATGTCTCTGTAAATACTCTAAGCACAGTTTGGTGAATATAATCAAAGACCAAAAAGATGTTCGATGCTCCTTACAGAGGGACACCATGCCTTATTGTACTATTGAGAATTCTCTTGAATTTATCTATTTTGGTATTCAGTGGATTCGTTTTTGACATGTTGGATTTATGGATACTTTTATTTTTGGAATTTAGAAAAGAACACTGTGCCTGGCATGACATGAAGCCAACTTAGAAAACCCAAATTTGAATCCCATTTTTGCTACTTAACTAGTTGCGTGATCTTGGGCAAATTGGTTAATCTCTTAAAATAGTCTCTTCATCTAAATAAGAATAATAATACTAACAGAATGGGCAGAAACATTGTGCAAAATGTACAAACAGTTTACATAATAACTAATACAAATGTTTACAGGTATGTGAATATATGAAAAAGACATTTAACTTTACTAAGGATAAAGACTAAGATATGATCTTAAAAAGTGATAATACCTTAGCAGGTACTTGTTAGCAGTGAGTGCACAGAAATAGACACTCCCCTACATCAATGGCATAAATATAAATTATAACCATTTTCTTGGAAGACTATTGGGAAATATATGTAAAAAAAAAAAAACAAAACTTTAAAATGTGCATACCTTTGACCTAGAAAATAATTCCACTTATTGTTTTTAGCCTGGAAAAATAATCATAGATGTATGTAAAGATCTATCTATAAGGATGTTCATCTCAACAATTTTATAAATAATAACAAGTTGGATATAACCTAAATGTTTAATTACAGTTGCTAAAAATCATGTTTTAGAAGAATATTTAATAATATAGTAAATACATAGTACATTCAAAAGAAAACATTGTGTCTAGTAGAATTCCAATTTGTAAAAATAATTTATTTGTGTGTTTATATATGCATAAAAAATATATGCTTCAAGTTGACCATGATTATCTGTGGGTTCTGGATGTAGATGATTTTAATTCTCTTTAAGTATCTATTTTTCAAAATCCCACAACAATCATTGTGTTTAAAGGGTGGAATGAGAATGCTCTTACATATATTACAAGAATATGGTAGGAATCGAAATTTAAATTATAAATATCTATGGGGAAACATCATGCAAACAATTATGCTTATTAGATATTAATCTCAAACTTTGCCTTTCTTTTTCTCCCTCCTTCCTTTTCTTCTTCCCTCCTTCTCTCCACCAACCCCCTTTGTCTTTTCCTCACCGTGTGTTCTCTCCTTTCCCTCTGGGCTCTGCCTTGCTCCTGCACCCGTCCCTGAGGCACGTTGCTCAGCTGACATTAGGAGTAAGAGTCAAACAGTTCGCTGGCCCTGATCTGAAACTCAGTTGATTCAAACTGAGCAAGAAGTGAACAAGTTTCTTGCATTTCCTTCCAGACCTCTAGTAGCCCTGACACACATCCTGGACTAATCAAGACTGTGTGAAATGTGTGTCCATCAGTTCAGAGTTGAGCTCTTGTCACATAGGACCAAATTACCAACTTCTCAAAACCTGCCGGGAGCGGGAGGGTGTTCTTTTCTTCTGCATCCCGAGTGTTGGACGCCTCTGCCTTCCAACACTACTTGAAAATAGCTTTGTCAAACAAAGCATGAACACTAGGAGTTTCCTGACATTTTCATAACTACGAGCATATGATTTGCAGTTCATATTGAATAACGATGTAAGAAATCTGCCAAGAAAGCTCCAAATACTATTTCCAGCACTGGTTCCTAACCAGTTACAGCTGCCTCACCACAGAATGTGAGTACAATAGACTACCATGTTCCATGGTCTCTTGCTTGCAAAGTTTGTATTGAGTTACTGGGAGTCATTCTAATGGGGGAAGTCACTCTCCTGGAAAGCATTTAAGATGAATAAAGCTAAGGGTTTAATGTTCTAATGAAAAAATTTGTCAATATTTAAATCAAATGTGTGAACACTAAGCATTTTTACATATGTTTGCTGCAGAGGTTTCAAGGCGGTCTTTGGCTTTCCAGACACGAATAAAGTAGATAGATGCACTGTTAAACTTTCGAACAATGACAAAGAAAAACATGGGGTAATTGCTTCACTCAAAGCCTGCCAGGAGATTAATTGCCTAAGAGATGTATTTTACGCAGTGTCCAAAAACTGCAGAATCTACAGGAGTGCCTTGCTTTCACTAGGAGAAAACATATGTCACCTCTCACCAAAGATGTTTATGTCTTTTCACAAACCTGTCTTTTTTCAGCCTAAAAACATTCCAACTGGAAATGACTACAAAGTCAGGAGTTGATAGGTTAGGGGTGTTTAGTAATGCTTAAAATAATACCCTCATGGAGTCAGATATAATTCTGTACCGCGCGTCCTGTATAACAGCAGCCGGTCCCCCAGGGATTGTGAAGCCTTTTCATTTCTGGTTAGAGACATCACTGGGAGGGTGTGGGGAGCCATGAGCCTGCCTTTGACCTGCCAACTCTGAAACTAACAGATTTTGAAGTTACAGAGCTCATGGGGAGCTAGCTAAGTGCACTTAAGAAGTAGGAATGGAACCTGCCTTGGTCCACCTTTGGGATTGTATTCAAATGGGGGCTTGCTGAAGGCTGATGGTGTTGGAGTCTAGAGGAGGGCTGTGCAGTCATGAGCACTGAGTGCAATTTCATCAACATTTGTGTGATGCCCTCTAAGAACCAAGTTGTATGTACTAGGCTCTGCTGGGAGGGAAACTGGGGATAAATTAAGATTACAAAGATAAATAAGAACAGATGCTGCATGTCAGGAACATTCTACCTGGTAGAGGAACAGACCTCTTAACAAATAACCATCATGTAAGGAAGTAAGTGCAGGATGCTAGAGCATGCATATCTTCTCATGGACTAATCTGAGGGTTCCAGGACAGCATCTTAAAGAAGATGAGGCTGAACTGGAAGGATGAAGGAGAGGGAGCCAGGTGAAGACAAGAGAATGGATTTCCCGGAAGGGAAATAGCCAAGGCACAAATGTCTGTGACAGTGTGATTATTTTCAGAAACTACAGGCTGCTCTTTGATACCAGGGCCTAGGGACCAAGGGAGGCAACGCAGGAGACTGGGCGGAAGACGTGGATGGTGGGGTTGTTCAGGGGCCTAGTAGTGATCGTTGTTACTGTGCTACGACTGTCATCAGTGGACTTTATGCAGCGGAGGGTCACTGAAGAGTTGTGAGAAAGAAATGATCTGATCTGCCTATCTGGTACCTCATTTTATGGCAGTGTGAAAGATCAATTTACAGGGCCAAGAATGGAGGCAGACCAGTTAGGAGGCTCCTGCAGCCACCTTGGTGGGACACACTGAGAGCTTAAACTAGAGTAACCATAAAAGGTTAGAATGGGAAAGAACATTCGAATTGGAAAGAACAGATCATATAGTTCAACTTCCATGTTATACAAATGGAGTAACTGAGGACAAAGAGGGTAGGTGACCTACCCAAGGTTGTATGGAAATAAGTTTGTTGGCAGTCAAAATGGGACCAAGACCCTGGTCTTCTGATTTCCAGCCCAGTGACTTTTCCAGTCAGCAATGCCAAGTTCAGTCCCAGCATCCTGCTTCAGTTAGGTAATGCCCTAGAGAAACCTGAAACTTACTTGGCCAGCATTTTTTCCTGTCAAGATCTAGGAAGTGAGAACAACCCTTGCTGGATGGAGGGACCCTGAATTAAGTCAGACCGCCCAGGAGTGATCATTTCTGCTCATTGTCTTTCTCTCTGGCTTTAGATATGTCCCCGTCTTTGCCACCCTCTTCTCCTCCTCCAAAAAACCCTTCTCCAAGTACTGCTTACGAAATTTTCTCCTTCTGCTGATAGGCAGCGTACAACAAAATCCAGCACCTCTTCTCAAGCCTGTTTTCTCAGCATGTTAATCTTAACTACCGTATCATTGTTAAGCACTTGGACAATTCTGAGGACTAGGAATCTAATAACATCAAACTATTTCCATCTAAACTCCTTCCTTATCTATGTACATATAACCATTTTACATGGTGGTGTCATTTGTGTAAATATCATTTTGTGTTGCCTCTTTTTCACCAAATCATATGTGTACACATTTTCAAATATATAGTTGTTAGCTTTATAGCATTTCTTACAGTGGAAACAGCAGGAAATTTGGAGTGAGACACAAGGTTTTGGTTAAGGGACTTAATCTCTGCACCCCAGTTTCCTAAACTATAAAATGTAGATAATTTTACATAGAATGAGGGATTCCTGGCACAAGGTAAGTATATAGTAAGCTTCCATCTCTCTCTCTCTCTCTCTCTCTCTCTCTCTCTGTCTCTCTCTCAGTTGCTTCTGGTTTGGGACAATATAGTATTTTCATAAACATCTAGAGATGATCACAAATGATATCCATAGCTAAAAGTCAAAGGTTGCTTTTTTGGATCTACCTTAAGGTCTAGAACAGTGTTGAGCATAGAATGAAATTTTGGTAACTTGTGAAGGTTGGTGGAAGAAATGAAGAAGAGAAAAAGAGGAAACCATTTTAACTTGAAAACTAAATTGGCTAAGAAGCTTGGGGCCTTCCAATCTTGTATGTGCATTCGAGTAACAAGTATTTATTGGGTACCTGCGAATGGCAGCATGGTTTGTGGAGAGCATCAGCCTGAGGGGTGACACAGATTTCCCCTATAGATGGCCTTGTGCAGCCTTTGGAGGGTGGATGGGAGAGCAGAAGGTTGGAATCGGCTTCCCAGGTCGGGGAGTACCGTGGTGAGTCAGGTCGGGGCGGTGGGGACCCAAGCCGGGAGGGGAGAAAGTGGTCAAATTCAAAAAGTGCTTTGGAAGTGGATTTAGCTTTCAAGGTAAAATGTTCTATTCTTAAAGGCTTCCCCCTTCCTCTTCTCTTCATTTCTCCCAGTTAGCAGAACTAAATGCATGGGAGGTGGTGGCCGGGAGGGGAAGTGGAGAGGTTGCCTGTACATTTCCGGTTGCTACAGGATCTCAGGCTCCCTCTTTGCTGCCACCATACAGTGGTTAAAAAATAAAAATTGGGATAGATCGAATTCACTTACTAAACATTTATTTATTAGGCATCGCAGTTTGATACTTAACAGGCACCGTTCTGGGCACTGGAGACACAGCAGTGACTAAAGTTCCTGTCCCCAGGAACATATGGCAATACGGAATATGCCTGGTAGTGAGTGCAGGAGGCAATAATCAACCACGTAAGAGCAGGCGAAATAGGGCCAGGGCGTGCGCTCGGAGAGGTGAGCGGGGGCAGGAGAAGTCCACACGAGGACACTGAAAACTCGGACTTGACTTAGCGTGGGCAGGGAGGCCATTGGAAGGGTTTGGGCAGAGGAGGACGTGATGAATCGGTACATTACGAAGCAATCCTTATTTTAATATGAGCTGCTGCTTCTACAATTTTTAAAATGTGTGAGGTTCTGTGTTTGACGTGGGCATCTTCGTATTGCCTTTTGGGGGGGTTGGGGGAGCCATTGAACTCACCATTGCTTCTTAGGGAGGCTCGTGGTCTTGTTTAACCGCCATCAGCAGAAGGAATGGGAAACAAAGCTGAGATGAAACAGAAAAGCAAGAATCGGGGATTGGGTTTCACCCCACTTCTGAATAGTGAGATGAAATTAAAACCCTCCTAAGAAGTCCTTAAATTCCATTTACCACTCTTTCCACAAACCTCCTCTTTTTTCAATCCATGGCCAAAGGCATAAAAGGAAAAAAAAAAAAATCAAAGCAATCCTAGTAACATTTGTGGTACAAAATCTGCCCAGATTGGTATGTGTGAATTTCATATTATTCTAAAGTCCCATTATTCTCACTGGGCAAATTTAGGGTGTAGTATGAATGCCTTATATTTGGAGAACGGCCAAAGCACGTCCAAAGGGTTTCTAATGAGAACTTGGGAGCCCTGAACTTGGGGACCCCAAGTCTCACCTATGCATTTCCAGGCTTAGCCTAACCTTAGGGGCAAAGCAGGCCCTTTACAGAGGAAAAGTAAAAACATCCAAGGCATTCTTAGAAGGTGTGAGGCCACCCTACCACAAAAACCTCAGTAAATTGAAGACAGCAAAAAATCACTCATTCCTTTTATTAGCAATTGTTCATGTTCTTACAAATACTGTATTAGTGCAGTCTTATCATCTCAAATGTGTGTCTAAATAGGAATAAAACACATTACACACATAATTTTCCCTCAAATTACATTTGTGAGAGACAAGCCTGGGTAATTCTGCTCCTTTTCCAAGTGAAATTCAGCCCTTGTGTTTCCAAACATCGCTCTGAAGCAAAGCCAATACCTTCCCATTTCTAAGTTGGACACAAGTAACTATTATGTGCTGCTCTGGAAACTCTGACACAACGTTATTCATCTGTTTGTTTTAATGGTTCATGGCCAAGGGGGAAAAAAAACTTTTAAAATTTGATTTAATTTTTTAAAGTGAAAAAAGTGGTGTGAGACCGAGCAAGGGACCCTTTTGCTAAAGGGAATAAATGTTAACAAGTGTCCGTGTCCAGGTGTGGGAAGCAACACGTGATATTTGACATAATCGCCTCAAAACTGCCTGTGCTCACAAAGGCATTCCAACAGAAGAAAAAGGGATATGAGGGTTAGCTGAATTCTCGACCTTATGGATTCAGGTCTTCTCTCTGACTCATCGCCCCTCTCGGCTGACATGCCTTGATTGGCTCCCTTTGAAAACTGACCTTAAAGGTCAAGTATGTTAACACGTTACCCTCTTTGATGCCCACTTTCGGACTGGTCTTTAGAAAACAGGGTTTGTGAGACAAGTCTGGGATCACATATTTAACCTATAATCTCTGACCACAGCCAGCCTGAGGCAAAGTCTGCTTCTGGTGCTCCTGACAGCACCAAACATCCCAGAACATTCCCTCCTTCTTCCAACCAGCTTTCCATGTCTCTGCCCATACCTGTCCAGATGCCCCTTCTCCCAGGGCTTTCATTTCAAGGCGTGTGCAGTTAAAGCTGATAAGATTTAAATTATGTCCCCTCTTCCTGGTTGGCAGTAGTTAACCAAGAATGCTCCCAGGCTTGAAGTCTTCTTGGGGAAAAGGAAGGAGGTATTTTTAGATAGGTGGTAACTTTTTGGACCACATCCGATCATAATCTGTTCTTAAAGTTTCTGTGTCTCTGATCTTCTATCTACATCCTTTACTTAGATCCTTGATTTTATAATGTATCCCTCTTTTTATTAAAAGACAGAGCTGATTTTCACCTTTAAGAGATCCAATTGCATCTCCCAAGGGAGAACCCTGCCTCTGAGGTGGGAAGCTTCACACCCAGCCCAAGGTTGCTAGAGCCAATATGTGGCTATGCTTTTAATAAGATCAGCTAATAGATGGCCTGATTTACCAGTTTTAAAAAGGGATACTCTCCATCCATTTATGGCCATGATGGTCTTTTCAGGAAGGTACTGGTAAGTTATTTTTGCTTGGATAAAGAGAAATTACTACCCACACTGAAGAAAATAACCCCTACTTTGCTAAATTGCTCACTGGAGCACACCTACAGGACATCACATCCCTTTGAGCTGTGTGGTGGCTTTCCTTCAAGGGTTGGGGGCAGGCATCTTGATGTGATTTCATCTCCATGGCTCAAAACAGTGTCTATAAGAGGGGATTAGTGGGGTATATTCAGAAGTGTTGGGTTATTTAATTCACTACAATCTGTCCCTGTGAGGCTGCCCTGCTGCGGGCTTGCAGAGCCGCTGTCCCTGGCATTCCATTTGAAGAGCCGTGAGAATCAGAACAAAGGAACCCGCTGGTACTGAGTACATTGCTAATGCTTCTATCAGATTAGTCTGCTCGGAAGCGACCACAAAACTATCCCCAATTCTGAGGCTTGAAATTCCAGCCATTGGCCTTCTCCCACGGTCTCTCTACCTTGGCTCTTGCGAATAAATAAGATATTTTTTTAAAAACTAAGGTGAAATTCACATAACATAGATTTAACCATTTAAAAGCAAACAATTCAACAGTAGCTAGTGCATTCACAATGTTGTACAACCACCACCTCTATCTACTTCCAGTATATTTTCATCTTTCCAGAATAAAATTCCTTACCCAGTTACTTCCTATTCCTCCCCACTCCCAGCCCTTGGCAACCACCAATCTGCTTTCCGTCTCCATAGATTTGCCTATACTATTTCATATAAATGGGGTCATACAATATAAGCCTTTTGTGTCTAGCTTATTTCACTTAGCACAGTGTTTTTGAGGTTCTTCCATGTTGTAGCATGTTTCAGTACTTCGTTCCTTTTTTATGGTCAAATAATATTCTATTGTATGTATCTACTGCATTTTGTCTCTCTACTCATCTGTTGAGGAGTATTTGAGTTGTTTCTACCTTTTCGCTATTGTGATATCGTGAATAGCGCTGCTATGAACATTTGTGTACAAGTATTTGAGTACTTATTTTCAATTCTTTGGTTTCCATGAGGTTTTACAGCTAGCAAAATACCTTTATAACCATTCTCTTTCACTAAGAAGAAGTATGCATTTTATCTGGTCTTATTGCCCTAAAAGAGAACTTTTTTTTTTTTTTTTTTTTTTTTGAGACAGAGTCTCACTCTCTTGCCTGGGCTAGAGTGCCGTGGCATCA
>CAUYSK010101499.1:0-45837 GCA_963575035.1 Avahi laniger
TATATAGAAAAAATTAGCCGGGCATGGTGGCACATGCCTGTAGTCCCAGCTACTCGGGAGGCTGAGGCAGTAGGATCACTTGAGCCCAGGAGTCTGAGGTTGCTGTGAGCTAGGCTGACGCCACGGCACTCACTCTAGCCAGGGCAACAAAGTGAGATTCTGTCTCAAAAAAAAAAATATATATTATTCCTTGAGGTATAAAGTTGGGTTTTTTATTTGAAGTCTTTCTTTTCATACTAATGTAGGCATTTATTACTATAAACTTGCCTAGTAGTGCTGCTTTTACTGGTAACACTGACAAATGATGTGATGTAAAAAAATAATAATAATAATAAGGGTAACTGGTAAACCTGTAAGTGAAACAGTTTCAACAATTTGGGCATGGGGAGTTGGAAAATGGAGACTAAATAAGGGCATCATAGTAGAATGTCTTGCCTCTTTCAGTGTCAATAAAGGATAAGATCCAAGGTAATATTTATTACATTAATATTAATGGAAAATCATATATCAAATTATACTGGACAAATGGAATAAGGTAATTACTATGAGAATACACATATAATATAGATAGATTTTTAAAAAAACTAAAAATAAGGAAATTTGATTACTCTAACAGAAAAAAAATTACAATAAAAGTTCATTATAAAGTAAAAACATAAAATAACATAGTAAGTGTGCAGAAAAGAGCTAACATAGCAGGACAAATAATGCTTATCTTTGCCCTTGGTTGGCATCTTGAAACTTAGATTTTGTGAGGGTTCCCATCATTCTCAGAAGTGATAAGAATGGCTAACTATGCCTAAAGTGTGCAAAGAAATGATTTACACTAAATACTTGCTTTGCTTCTTGGATCTTAGAATTTCAATGTATGCCAGGCAGAAGATACCTATGTGACTATTCCACAATAAATACCATGGACACCAAATCCCTAGGAACTTCTTTGGTGGACAACATTGCACATACTTTGTCACAAATCATTGCTGGGAAAATTAAGTATGTCTTGTGTGACTTCACTGGGAGAGGTTTTTTGGAAGCTTATACCTGGTTTCCTCTGGAATTCCTATATGCCTTTTGTGTTTGCTGATTTTTCTTTGTATTATTTTGCTATAACAAATTTTAGGCATGATTACAACTATATGTTGAGTCCTGTGAGTCCTATTAGTAAATCATCAAACTTTGGGGTGGTCTTGATGCCTGACACAATAGGGAAAGGAAAAAAATTTTCA
This sequence comes from Avahi laniger, assembly GCA_963575035.1. NCBI lineage: Eukaryota > Metazoa > Chordata > Mammalia > Primates > Indriidae > Avahi > Avahi laniger. The sequence goes on from CAUYSK010101499.1 coordinate 1,227, forward strand.
TGATCAAAAGAAAGACAATGGATCAAACTCCCATAATAAAGGATAAAGAATAATGCTCATATTTGCTTTAAAAAAGATCCATTTATACAACTTTTACACAAGACATAACTAAAACAGATGTTACTTCAAGGCAAAAAATAAATATTGGTAAAGAAATGCTAAAATTTCAGCAAAGGTTAAACAGAAATTAACTTTTTATAATAAGAAACAATATTCAAGACAAAAAATTTTAAATACATAACATAGTGATTAATACACTGCTAAAAGTAATAATCCACAAAGTTATTAATGAAAGCAAATGTATTAGAAATACAAAAATATATTACAAAACCACAAATGTTGTGACATACTTGTACAGGCCTTTTTTTTAGAATTTGACAGCTCAAAGAGACAAAAAGTAAAATAAGTAAATACAAAGGATAGTAATAAAATTGATGAGTTTATTATAATAATTATATGTCATATTGTACTCAAGAAATAGCATACATTAAAATATTCTAACACATTTACAAAATCTACCTATGGGGTATGTCACAAATTTCAGAAAGTAGAAGTCTATATGCTATATTTTAACCAATATTTTATTGTAAAATCCTGAAATACCACTAATATTAACAGTATCAATGAAAATATAACTAAGAACATCATCAACAACCTAAAGCTAGCTCTCTTAGTCTACTCAGGCTGCCACAACAAAATACCATGAACTGAGTGGCTTAACCAAGGGAAATTTATTTCTCAGACTTCTCAAGGTTAAATCCAACATCAAGGTTCCAGCAGATGTGATTCTTGGTCAGAGTCCTCTTTCTGGCTTTAAGATGATTTTCTTTTCACTATCTCCTCACATAACAGTGAGAGGAAATTCTGGTATCTTTTCCTGTCCTTATAAGGGCATTAATTTCATCACTCCAGAATGGGGGATCCATCCCTATGGCCTCATATAACCTAATTACATCCCAAAGGCCCCATCTCCTGTCACTAATACATTGGGAGTTAGGACTTCAACATACCAATTTTTGAGGGATACAAACATTCAGTCCATAACACTAGTTGTAATAGCTCTTAAGTCAAAGAAGAAACACACCTGAAATGAAGTACTAAAAAGTATTTCTGGAATATTTCAATTGAATTTTATCACCACATAGCTATTGTGGCAAACACAACTAAAAGAGAGAGACTTTAGCCTATTTTACCAAATTAATCTCTAAAACAAACTAATGAGGTAAGTCCCTATGATAGCTCTTATAATTTGATCACTAAAAGAATAATTATAGAATTTATATCATAAAAACATATAGAGAAAAATGGATAAATATAAAAAAAGATGGAATACATAGAAAGAAATAACAAAAGGAAGAATTAAGCACAGATATATTAATAATTTCAGTAAATATAGAAAGACTGTATACTCCAATTAAAAGACAATGATTGAAATAAAAATAACAGAAAATTATATGCCAGGCAATCCCTAACCAAAATAATGTAATTATCATGATATTAACATAAAAAAGAAAGAGTCTGATAACAGAAAAAGATACATTTCAAAAGAAACATATGCTACTAGATGTAAATATACATAAAATAAACCTTCAGGGAAATAGAGATTCACCCCTGGAATAGGACCTGTGGTGCTATATGGGGATACTGCTGCTGTGGCTGGGGAGCTGACAGTGAACTACTAAACTTCTCGTGGAAGCAAATTAGAATTTCATAAGAATACAATAAATGGAGAGGAAAATACCCACGGTAGCTGTGAAGGCCTTAATGCCATATATATCAAATTGATATTCGATGGTCATAGTTTACCGTAAAAAGAGTATATGCACCAATATCAGGAACAATGAAAGCCATGTTGAATGTCTCAGGTCATTTTGCTGAGAACAAACCGAAGAGGTCAATTTTAGAGAAATTCCTTCCCTTGTGCTATGAAAAGTATGCATGTATTTTACTTATAAGGTTTGCTACACTAACGGATCCACCAAAATTTCTGAAGTCCCAATTGTACCTGAAATTGCACTGGCTACAAATAGTATTTACATACTATTAAATACTATTTCAGAGGTACATGAAACATTTACCAAAACAGACCTTAAACTCAACTATAAAGCAAGTATTAACTAATACCAAAGATCAGAAATGAGTTAGGGTGGTATGCCCTCAAACCACAGTGAAATTAAATGAAAACAATATAAGCAATATAAGCAAAATATCCCCAAATGTTTGGTAACTTAGCTGCATATTTTTAAATAACCCTTGGTCAAAGAATGCATAGCAATGGTAATTAGCAAACATTTTGGTCAACATTATAAGAAAGCAAATTTATATGCTAGTAATCTTCATGAACACGGTTACAAAAATTCTAAATCAAATATCAGTTGAAATGAAGTGACGTAAAAAAGATAAAATCTCATGGATAAATATGATTTATTTAGCAGATGGGTTTAACATTTAAAAGATAATATAATTACCCACAGATAGAAAGAAATAGGATTATATTAAATAGATAAACTAAAAAAGTGGTAAAATTCAACAACTCCTTATGATTTTATAAAATCAGTATGTTAGAAACAGAATGAAGTTCCTTAATCTAACAAAGTCTATCTGCAAAAATTCAACAGTTAATTTCATAGTTAGACATAAAATATTGAGTTATTTCCTCATTAGTTTGGTTAGAAATCAAACATACCTACTGTAATTTATTTTATTGGAAGTTTTAGCCAGTGTAATGCATTAAGAAGAAATAAAATCTACAAGGAATAAAAAGAAGAAGAAAAAATACTCATTATTCACAGATGTAAGGAGGGCATATATAAAACATGTAAAGACATTTATAAACTGTTAGAATTAATATATGAAATTAGTAAAGTCATTAGATTCATTTCAACATATAAATGTCAATTGTGTTTTTATATGATAGGAAAAATGAAATTAAAATATAAAACAATATACTATTTTCAACAAATTAGAAAACAGTTGTTTAGGAAGAAATTTAATGAGAGATACAAAATAACTCTACACAAAAAAACTAAAAAACATTATTGAGAGAATTTACAAAATACATAAATAATTTGAGGTGTATACTAAGTGTATGAATTAGAAGACTCAGTATTTTTAAGGTGTCTATTTTCATTGTACATTAAATGCAATCTCAGTTAAAAATCATGAAAATATTTTTGTTGAAAAAAATATGGTAATTAAAAGGACCAAAAATAGCCAAGATAATCACAAAGAAGATGAACATCCTTAAAGGACCGTATGTTGGTGGGGATCTAGAGCAGTTGAAACTTTTTTACATTGCTAGTATGAGTATAAATCATGACGACCAATTTGGATTACTGTTTGGTAGTATCTACTATAGCCAAGCATACTAGAGGTGTGTAGGCATAGTCAGTAAAATCGTGGCTCTCATAAAATATAAAACAAGCACATTTTAAATTCATTAATTAATGAAGAAACCATTTAGATGTTACAACCAGTTCAAAGAAGAATTCCAAAAAATACACACACACAGAGAATAAGTAATTCAAAAAAAAATTTACAAGTAGATACAAAACGGGTCTATTCTTAGGGCAATAATCAATTGTATCTCTTCCTACACAAACAATTAATTTACATTTCTATTGACAAAAATCATTTGCTTTATCACTTTTTTAAAATTTAAAGATTTGTAAAATATTGTAATGATAATGAAATGTTGAGATAACTCAGATGCATGACTTAAACAAGACACCCATTAATAGTTTACTTATTTTTTGTCCATTTCAAAGTCTTTTACAATTTTTCTGCCAACCAATATATTCTATCGCTGACTTAACAATTCCATTAGTGAGTATATATCTAATATAAATAAGTGATTGTGCCTACAAAAATTACGCACTAGAATGTATACAGCAACTTTATTGAAAATAGTCAAAAACTGAGAACAATTACAATCACCATCAAGGTTAAATGTAAAAGTGTACTGTGACATAATCAGACAGTGGAACAACATACAGATTTGAAGAACAGACTATTACATGCCAAAATAGGATGATTCTCTCAGACATAATTCTAAGCAAATTATGACACATATAAAGACGCATTAAATTGTATAATTAGTATTTGGACACTTATTTACTATAAGTTTTAAATCATACATAGGTAAAGAAGAAAGGCTCAGAAATCAACACGATTTAATATCTCAATTAATTATCTTGACACACATTATTGGATAAGAAATTACAGTAGGCAATATCTTCTCTTAGGTAAAAAACATACCTTAAATATTAGAATTAGCAAAAGATTGATCTACAAAAAAAATAGCCTTGAGAATCCAGTGCAAAATGTAATAAGAGATTTTTAAAAAATGGAATGAGCGTTTTAATTTAATATTCTTTAATTCACTTCACTTCTATGAAGACTTAGATACTACAGATTCCTCATTTGATAAGATAAACAGAATCATAGAGTATATGATTTTTTTCAAATTTCTATATAAAACAAACCTGATATAAAATATTACACAAATAGATATTTGCAAACATATCTCAGAATTTGAGTGCCTATTGATTATATTTTTATATATTTTCCTAAATGAAATGGGAATAATCAATATATGTACAAAGCTAACATAATTTGTTCAATATATTATACTTTATTTTAAAATTCATTATTTGTTACTTGTCTTTTTATCCAAGTAATAGAATTTGCATATTTAATATTTGCTAATATTATTTGATCTATATACAAATTTTATTTTTTATATTGATTCAGAATATTAAAAGGGGGATTTAGTTTTCTCAAGTATCCCTAAATATATATTTTTATTATCAAAGATAATTTATTTTTTCTAGCTTGCTGTTTACTGTGAATTGGAATCTATTGGTAAAATGTAGGTTTAGAGTCAAACAAATTAGCATTTATAACATTTTTGTAGCCTAGTGTTATCTGGGATGATTTTATATCTATTGTGACAAACACTACTCAATGGAATTGAAAATAAAGGACTTTGTTTATATTCACAGGTAAGTAGTGTTACATTCAATAGCTAGTATTAACTCGCTTCACTGCATAGATTAACTCAAATTGAACACATTTAAAACACTGATACATGATATAATGATTTTTGAAATAATGTCCTTGCAGAAGATGAAGTATTGAATAACTCAAGAAAGATTTCTTTTTTGGGGGGAAAATATAATCTCTTTTGATTAATCTCCTTTTAAAATTAGTGCATGTATACTTGAAAATACAATGCAAGTATTTATAGATTTTATTAAACCAGAACTTTATAAGAAACTATGTAAACTAGAAACTAGACTCAGTGAGACTTTATAATGAAATGTGGAGATAGCCCTCATACATGGCCTAAAAATAAACAGTCAATATTTTAGACACTTGAACCAGAATATTCAGTAATACTTCGATACAGTATTAATCTAATATAAAGCTAAAAAAACACTTAAGGAAAACAATTATCACTTTTAAATTACTGTTATTAATATGTCGCTACTAATTGATTCTCAAGTGGAAGTGTGAAATTTATCAGTTTACTGTTCTGGTTTACCAAAACTATTTGATTCCCTTTGTTTTAAAATAAAAATATTCTTATTTAAATCTTTTAGCGTTTTCTGAAATACTACCCCAGTACATAATTTTACTTATGCTGTTTATTACTGATCCATTAAACTGTTCATCAGTAGAATAACAAAGCAAGGTCATTGTCTCCCCTATTGGTATGCAAGTTTCTTCATGTAAAGGCATTTTTTCCACTTGATGTCAGTAATCCATTCCTAAAAATAACATATTCTACACAAAATTTTTAACCATTATAAAGAATTGTGAAGTGTCTGAGATTTTACCCTACTTGCAAACTCACAAGTTAGTCTGCCATAGTTTCATTGATGTTGGCAGAAGATACAAGACTTCTGAGTCAGAGAAAAAGAACTTTATTACATACAGCAATGCATACATGCAGTGGTCAGAATATAAGCATATTTTAGAGCTTGTTCGTTGTGCCTCAATTCCAATTAGGCAATGCAAAGAGTGCCAGATAATGCCTGTATATTCAACAGACTGTTTAACAGGAAAGGGACCTTGAGCTTGGAAATTCAAATCTTCCTTTTGCTCCAGAAGGAGACACTACCTTTATTTTCCAAAGCTCTTAACTATGCAATCATCCTTAAAAAGATAGTTTGGAACAAAAAAATTCAGTGTCTCTGCTTTTAAAACATCGAGGAACTTGAGAGAACTGTGGAGTACTGTCTCTCAATCACCAGAAATCGATTGGATATAAATTTAAACTTTCAGCACAAAGGTTCTAATTTACTTTAATTGGGAGTGAGTGGGTTGTGAGTAAAAAATTATAATGAAAAGATTAAAGGTAAAGATTTGGGAAGAATTTCTGTAGGAAAACTGTTACTATCAGAATATAAAAACAAGGCTTGTGTAGCATTAGGTCTTTAAATATGAAATGTCCAATGCCAAATCAAAAGTTAAGTTTATTATATTTCAAACAAAAATCAGTACAATTAACCAAAGTATGAACCTAAACTATTGACACAGTTTTGCCATCTTAACAGTAGCTTCTTTATGCCAGCAGCAAAGAAGCCTAGAGAGCAAGTGGTGATGAAATTGCAAAAAGTGTTTTCCACAGCTAGTTGAGAATTGAATATTTTTCCTTGCAAGAAGTGGTCCAAAGTCTGAAAGAAGTGGTAGTCAGTTGGTGCAAGGTCTGGTGAATACAGTGGATAACAGAGAGTTCACATGTCCAGCTTCTGTAGTTTGAGCAGCGTTTGTGCAACCTGTGGTCGAGCATTGTCTTGAAAGAGGATTGGCCTGTCTCTGTTAAACAATCTGGGCTGCTTAACCGCAAGCATCTTCATCATTTTGTCCAACTGATTGCAGTAGACATCTGCTGTAATCAACTGACCACAGTTTTCATGAAGCTGTAGTAGATAATACCATCACTGGACCACCAAGCAGACACCATTAACGTTTTTTGCTGAATATTTGATATTGGACTGTGTTTTGGCAATTTATGTTTATACAACCATTGTGCTGAATGCTCACAATTGTCAAAAAGAATTCATTTTTTATCACACATAACAATACATTGTAGAAATGGTTTGCCTTTATGTCATGACAGCAAAGACAGGCAAGCTTCAAGATGATTTCTCTTCTGATGTTCATTTAATTCATGCAGCATCTATCTATCCAACTTCTTTACCTTGCTGATTTGTTTCAAATGGTCCAATATTGTTGGAAAGGTAACATCAAACCTTGCTGCTAATTCATGCATAGGTTGAAATGGATTTACTTCCACTACAGCTTTCAGCTCATCATTATACACCTTGGTCTCAGGTTTCCCACATGTATCATTTTCAAGATTAAAATCACCAGAACTTCTCAAACCATTGATGTACTGTGTGTTCATTAGCCACATCCTTCCCAAACACTTCATTGATATTTTGAGCTGTCTGTGCTGCATTGGTTTCACGATGGAACTCATATTCAAAAATAACACGAATTTTTGACTTATCCATGGTTTCACAAAAATTGCTCTAAAAAAAATTGGAAAGATAATAACAAACCAAAACATGTGTTTGAAAGACTAAGGATGCACCTTCACAATAAAAATAAAACAAAAAGTGTCAAAGCGAAATGTCAGAGATATCAACCACCAAATTTAGTACTTAAAGAAATCAGACAACCCTATCAAAAAGTAGGCAAAGGACATGAACAGAAACTTTTCAAAAGAAGACAGAATAATGGCCCAAAAACACATGAAAAAATGCTCAACATCTCTAATCCTCAGGGAAAGATCAAAACCACAATGAGATATCACTTTTCTCCAGTAAGAATGGCCTTTATTAAAAAGTCCCAAAGCGATAAATGTTGATGAGGATGTGGAGAGATAGGAACACTCATACACTGTTGGTGGGATTGTAAACTAGTGGAACCTTTGTGGAAAGCAATATGGAGATAGCTTAAAGAGATAAAAGTAGAATTACCATTTGATTCAGTAATCCCATTACTGGGCATCTACCCAAAAGAATAAAAGACATTCTATAAAAAAGACATCTGTACTAGAATGTTTATAGTGATACAATTCACAATTGCAAAGATGTGGAAACAACCCAAGTGCCCATCAATACATGAGTGGATTAATAAAATGTGGTATATGTATACTATGGAGTACTATTCAGCCATAAGAAACAATGGTGATATAGCACCTCTTGTATTTTCCTGGATAGAGCTGGAACCCATTCTACTAAGTGAAGTATCCCAAGAATGGAAAAATAAGGACCACATGTACTCACCAGCAAATTGGCTTCACCGATCAACACCTAAGTGCACATATAGGAATAACATTTATCGGGCATCGGGCAGATGGGAGGGGGGAGGAGAGATGGGTATATACATACATAATGAGTGCCATGCACACCATCTGGGGGATGGACATGCTTGAAGCTCTGACTGCGGGTGAGAGACCCAAGGGCAACATAGTCTAAACATTTGTACCCCCATAATATGCAGAAATAAAAAAAATAGCATTAACAAATATTACAAACAATATTCATGTAAAGAAGCAAGATATAAACACAGAATTATATTTTTGGAGGGGAAATGAAAACTGTGTGATTCCGTTGATGTGTATTTCAAAAACAGGCAACACTATACTTTTGAGGGCTGCATCCATATGTGAAAATATATTTTTTTAAAAAACAAGGAAATCGTTACCAGAAATGTCTTTATTGTGTTTATTTCTGTGTGAGAGAAAATGTGCTATGCCTGGGAAAAGAGACACAAATTTTTTTTGAGGTGCTTTTGAGGTTCCATATCTTGACCTATGTGGCAATCCCATGGATGTTCATTTTAAAGCTACATAAATATAATATATATGTTTTACATACTGCCCTCAACATATGGTATGTTTCAAAATTGAAAATGTCAATGCACTTTATATACCATAATGTAAATGTTTAATATTGAAGGCTTATTTAATCATACTATATTTTGTGAAAATAAACATGTCATTTTTCTAGTGGATGAGTTATAAAATTGTACAATTTAAAGTTATTCTGATTTCTGTATTGAAGATCACAGAATAAAGCAAACAGTAATGGTAAAACTTTCCTGTGAAATTGTCTCTATTTATGTGCCTGCCACATTTTCTCCAGCATTGTTCTATACTTCTTGATAACGTCCATAATTTAAACCTCCTTTTACTATAGGCCAGAATCTAGTATGAAAAAGGCAGCCTCCAAGGAACATTTGATATGTGCCTTATGAATATCTCATTATTATTTTTTATTCTTTTATTTTCTGTATACTTTCAGCAGAAATAGTGACTGCCTAAAATGCAAACAAATTACTTATAAATGTTATTTGAATAGAAACCTAGTTTTAATTCATATACACGAGTTTTAAGGCACACCACGAAAATAAGAAACTCAAGGAATTCTCTCAAAGAGCTACTATAATATTGAAAAGGCTATGTTATTTATTAAAATACTATGAAGTTATATTCTCTAGGAAAATAATAAATACTTTCACACAAATAATTTATATTTTTGCTTCATATTAGGTACTGATGCTTGCTTACAAATCAGTCATTCAACAATAACAACTTGGGTAACAATATGTTTTCTATAAAAGATAGCCAAATATAACAGGCTTAAATGGACATAGTGTATACCAGTATGTGGCACAATCTTAGGGGTGTCAGAGAATATGATTTTGAGGTTAAGGATCAAATGTAAACCCACAGTACAATTTACTGTGTGATGCTAGTCCTAAGGGGGAAGTGAATGAAGAAAGTGGTTCAGCATATGTCTGTATATTAAATGGATCCGGTGACAATTTTTTTTTTCAGAAGTCTGTATCGTAGAGTTTCTAGTAGTAGAAAAACTCTCTGACAGGGAACATCTAGGCCAAAAGTGACCTTTTAAATATTACTTTTGAAATTATGACTGTTGCCGTGGGATGTCACCTCAGGAGAAGATTACTCAGGCAAGATATTGGCAATATTAGCTTAAGGGGAACAGTATGTGGTCTGCTGTGACATTCTCCCCATTCCTATAACTTCTAAGAAACCATGATAATCTTTCATTCTCAAGATAACTTTTTATGTACCCGCTGCAAATGTTAGATTATTGCTATCATTATCATCATCATGTGAATATTTTTTAACCCCTTCCCAAGGGCCAGACACTGGTTAAAAAGACTTTATACATATGTATTAACTGATTTGAGCCTCGTAAAACCTTAAAGCATAAGTACAATTTGTATTCCCATTTTATACATAAAGCGACCAAATCACGTTGCAATTAAATTACTTGTCCAAGGCCAGGTCCTATGACTAGTGATTAGATAAGCCAAGACTCTGACACAAGCCATATGGTTTAAAACCTACACTCAATCACTACACTTCACTGGCTTCTGCATAGTATGTTACAAATTTATTATTTGGTCCTGGGGTGAGTGATGTGGAGCAGGAGAGAAAGAAAAAGACACTAAGTTCCTAACTTAAAAGAAGTAACCATATGGCAATGGTAAAAGAATAAATATATGAGGTATATAGAAATAAACACATGAACTAATACTTATTGTAGGCATCCGTGTGCCAGGGATTTTTATTCTAGGTACTATATTTGTACTATATCATTTGAGGGGGGACAAAAATATGTACTAGGATTAAATCCATTAGAAACCAAACAAATCAATGGTATAGTAAAAAATTAAAAATTGCTAAAATATTTAACAGAGTAATCTCAAAAATCTCATTTTTATGGTTCTCTTTTAGGTATTTGATGAAATTAATATTTAGCTAGACTTTTTACGATTTTCCTTTTCTGTTTATCCACAAATATCCCTAGATCACTCTTGTTGTCCCATTCATTTTTAGAAGTAATATTGCAGCCCCAATTCTAGTCTTCAGAAACAGTTTGACTTTGCAGATGTATTCAACTTTTTACTCCATATTTTAAATGCCCTATAAGTTCCTTGTCTAATAGCTGATCACTATTCTTGTTAAGCACAAGCCTGGGTATTCACGCTTAACCTCCAAAATCAATCTCTTTTCATTTCCAGACACCTCAAAACTTCCAAAATTTCTTCTTCAAGTAGCACCAGTGTGCCTTCCAAAGTTTCTGATCATTGTTCTTATCATGGGATTACATAAATCTTCCTTCTTTATGACTTTTTTGAAGACACCTATCATGTTCATCTTCTTTTCTCAACATTAGTCACATATCCAAATCCCCATACTAGATTTGGATTTACTACAAGCTTCATGGTACAAAGTACCATGCCCCAGCATTTTGAGTTTAATCAACTGCAATTACTTCCAGGGAGGCAGCAATTAGCAATTCAAGTATTTCAGTATTTAATTGCTATTTCATTATGACACCAAAAACATAAGGCTCATACAATATTTTTAAGTTCTTACTAGTTAGTACATACTTGGTCTTCTTTCTGATTTGTCACAGTTGTAACACAGCTTGAATTAAACAATTTGTATGGCCTGGCTACAGGTTTTAGTCAATAAATATTGTTTTTAAATTTCTCATGGCGTTAGCTTTCGGTTTCATCATGGTACTCCTGTCACTTTCCTAAGTCGTCTTAGACTCCTGCTATATGAAGTCTAAACCACCCTTTGGTGAAAGAAAAAGTAGAAAAGGAAAACAAACAAACAAAAATCCCTCCACAGCTGAAAACAAAGAATGTTCATCTAATTTAGATTAATTTAAGGTATTAACCATTCTAAAAAATAAATCATATTGTAACCAACCAAAATATCTGTAATCTGATACATTCTCTGGCTGTTCTGCAGCTGTGGTGAAAAATTCAAGTACTTAATCATTTGTATTCTAAAATACAGAGTCAGGAAATTTTACTCAAGATATAGAATATTTCTATCATTTTAGAAGATTTCTTTATTCTGTTTTCCAGTCAATTCCCAATCCTCATAGACTATTAGTGTTTGTATTTTTATCATGTTAGATCATTTGTCCTGTTCTTCAACTTCATGTAAAAAGAATAGTAGCTTATGTAATCTTTCGTGTCAAGCTTCTTTTGTTCAACATAGTGCATTTGAGATTTACCCATATCCTTGAAGGTTACAATACCTCATTCTTTTTATTGTTGACTAGTATACAATTGTATGAATATAGATAAATTGATTTATTCATTCTCTAAATGATAGTATACATCAGATTGCTTCCTTGTTTTTGGTTATGTAAAACAAAGATTCTGTGAACATACATGCACAAGTCTTTGTATTTTATGTGTGTGTGTGTGTGTGTGTGTATTTTGTTTTTTTACTCTGGGATAAATACTAAGGAGCATAATGGCTGGATGATATGGTAGTATATGTTTAACTTTTTAAGAAACTACCAACTGTTTTCCAAAATATTCATACCATTTAAGATCCTCATCAGCAATATCTAAAAGTTTTGCTTTCTCTGCATGTTCACCAGCATTTGATATGATCAGTCTTTGAAATTGTAGCTATTTTAATGTACTTGCATTGATTTTACTTTCCAATCTCTATTGACTATTGATGTGATATGCTTTTTGGTCATTTGTATATTTTCACTTGTGAATCCCTCTTCAAATGTGTTTCCCGATTTTTAATTTCATGTTCTTCTTATTATTAAATAATGAACATTCTTTATATATTCTAGATAAAAGTTATTCATCATATACAGTCATTCCTCAGTATCAATGGGGGATTGGTTCCAAGATTCCCCACGGATACCAAAGTCCATGGATGCTCAAGTCCCTTATATAAAATGGCATAGTATTTGCATATAACCTATGTACATCCTCCTGTACATGCTACATCATCTCTAGATTACGTATAATGCCTAAAATAATAAAACACTATATATTAATCAATAGTTGCTATACTGTTTTGTTTAGGAAATAATGACAACAAAAAGTCTGCACATCTTCAGGTTAGACACTATCATAAATATTTTAAAATATTTTTCATCCACAGTTGGTTAAATCCACAGATGCAGAATTCATGGATACTGAGGGCCAACTATACACAAACACACACACACACACACACACACACATATATACATTTGTATGTGTGTGTGTAAGTGTGTATCTATACAGGCAGTCCCCACGTTACAGATGAAATACATTTCTGAGAATGTCTTTAGGTCAGATGTGTATGTACGTAACTTGGATCCTTAATGAATAGTACATATATGGTAATAATAATAATGATACTAATGGCTCATATGTGGTAATAATAATACAGTGTAATACTGTAATAATAATAACACCCCTGTAATGTAATAATAAGTTAGAGAAACTATTGTGCTCTTTCTCTTAATTCAAACAGAGCATAAAAACAAGCTCATATAAACAGTTTAGATAGGAGATAGGAGAAATTTCAAAAAAAATACTAAAGATTAACACACCTTATGTTGCATCAATGCTAGGCTAATAGGAATGTTATGCTTATTTTGATCTTCTAACAAAATCAATAGTAACCTTTCCATTTCAATAATTAATCCACTATGCTGCTTTGGAGTAATTGATGTTTTCATTGGAGCACCGATTTGCATACTTTCCACTATTCTCATTTTTTTCTTTATAATTGTTTCAATAACTGAGCAACTGAAGCCTAACGCTTTCCTCAATGAATGATGGTGCATGGCCTTTCTCTGAACACTTGATCACTTCTACTTTTGTTTCCATCGTAATCACCATTCTCTTTATTGTAGGCTCTCCTGGACTTGCAATAGACTTTTACTTTGGAGGCATGGTCGTGAGGGTAGACACAGACTCACAAAATTGAATAAAAAAGTTCAGACAAAAGTGACACTGTGCATTATGTGATCATATAAAAATGAGACTAGCCACTAGCATAAAGATGCTGCACCAACCACCACTTATGCTATATGGGTTTGTTTACGTGCATTGAAGAAATTAGTTCCCAAATTATTAGTTGAATTGTTTAATTATGAATTACTTTCCTGGGGAGCTTTGGGATGCTGTTCCTTAAGTATGGAACACCATAAGTTCTGTCGTCTATATCCTGGGGACTGCCTGTATACACACACACACACACACACACACATACATACATACACACACACACATACATATATGATGACTTTTTTTTTTTTGGTTTGGTTCTATCTAAGAAATTATACCTATAGTAGAAACTACCAACTGTAGTTTTTTGTCATTCTATATATTTTACTATCTCACTTCAGTGTTCATTTCACATATTTAATCCTTTGGAAATATTCTTTTATATGTGTGTTTCTAATCTTAATATAAATTACAGAAACCCTATACATAATTCAACACTTATCTATATCCCCACTTGTCAGTAGTAATTGCTCACCTTTTAAAATTTCCAGTCATGCAGCAATAATGGCACATATTTTGTACCATCTGTTAGTTATTTGCATATGTGTGTTACCTCCTGACTACATTCAAAGTGACTTTAAGAGCATTTGTGTAAAGTATATGGTATGGAAAACACAAAAATTATTAAAGACATTTAAGTACCTTGATGTGAAGAAATAATGGACTCCCATATTTGCATTTGTTCAGAAGTGACAATCAAAATATTTAACAACTGGTATGACCACAGACTCTGAGAAATCAATCAAAATGATTGTAGGTCATAATGTTTGAATAGGATTGTGGAGGCCTTCTGTTTTATCAATTATTAGCTCTTTTTTTAATTCAGAATATTATGGGGGTACAAACGTTTTGGTTACATAAATTGCTTTTTGTACCATTTGAGTCAAAATTATAAGTGTACCCATCCCCCAGGTAGTGTGTATTGTACCTGTTAGGTGTGAATTTACCCATCTACTCCTCCCCCCTCTGACCTGCTAGATTTCCAATGAATGTTATTTCCATATGTACATATAAGTGTTGATCGATTAGTTCCAATTTAATGGTGAGTACGTGTGGTGTTTGCTTTTCCAATCTTGTGATACTTCACTTAGAAGAATAGTCTCCAGCTCCATACAGGTTAATACAAGAAGTATTAGTTCACCACTGTTTTTTATGGCTGAGTTGTACTCCATGGTATACATATGCCATATTTTATTAATCCATTCATGTATTGATGGGTTGTTTCCACATGTTTGCAATTGTGAATCATGCTGCTATAAGCATTCAAGTGCAGGTGTCTTTTTATAGAATGTCTTTTTATTAGCTCTTTAGGCATGTGTTTTTGGTTAGTCCATGTTTTTCAAAAACAGAGACCTTTTAACTAGATACTCAGAGGCTCTGCATAATAATGGCCACGTTTCCACTGCTTTAGAAGGATTTTGATGTTTTAACAAACAATGATGTTGATGCAAGCACAATGCCCAAATACCAGTAGTGTTTATTGTCTCTGGAAATATTATAATTTATTGGTGAAGTTGACGTTTAGTGAGAGATATTTGAACAATTGTATGAAAGATAAGTTTACAAATCAAACAAAAATTAGGAATGAGTAGTGATGGCATTATTTTAGGCAGAAGCACATATGAATGAGTTAGCTTGGGATTCTTGAAGAAATGGTTAATACCTCAGTTTGACTTGAGTGTATAGAAAATTGAAGGCTGTGTTGGATGATGATGCAGGATAAAATTATAAGATGTTTTTCAATTCAGTGGGTTTTAGTATATTAACAGAGTTTTGCAACCATCAACACAAATCAGTTTTATATTACCCCAAAAAGAAACTCTGTAACTATTAGCTGTCACTCCCTGTCCACTCTCCAGTCCCAGGTGACCACTAATTTCCTTTTTGTCTTCACAGATTTGCCTATTCTACACATTTGATATAAATGGAATAATACAAAACGTTCTAGGGCCTGGCTTCTTTCATGGAGCATAATGTTTTCAAGGTTCATCCGTGTTGTAGCATATATCAATACTTCATTCCTTTTTATGGCTGAGTAATATTCCATTATATAGATATACCACATTTTGTTTATGCATTCATTAGTTGATGGACAATTGGGCTGCTTTCACCTTTGGGCAATTATGAATAAAGCTTCTATTAACATTCATTTACAAGTTTTTGTGTGGGTGTATTTTCATTTCTTTTTGCTATATATCTAGGATTGAAATTGCTGCTGGGTGATATGGTAATTCTGGGTCTAACTTTCTGAGGAACTGTGAGGCCCCCCCCATTTAACAATATGAGTGCTTTCCATGTTTGAGTGTAAACTGATTTACTCGTTACAATTCTGTGAAGTAGTTATTAACTACTATTATTCTCATCTGATAAATGAAGAAACTGAGGCTCAGAGAAGTGATGTCATCTGCCTATGATCCCATAGGTAAGCAATGTATGATGGATCTGGAATTTTATCCCAGGAAGTCTGGCTCCAGTGTCCTAGGAGGAGGAGATGACCAGGCAGACAAAAAGCAAGTCTTGCTTCAAAAAATGATTGTTTCAAATTAACATACCCAATTTATAGCAGAAAATTGGGTTTTAGCTTTCACTGACTAGTCTTTTTATTTAACCAAGTGAATAAAAGCTCAAACTCTACAGCCAAATGGCCTAGGCTTGAGTCCTAGCTCTGTCACTCACTACCTGTGTGACCTTGGGCAATTTATTTAACCAATGTGTGCCTCAGTTACCTCATATATAAATGATTATAATAAAGGCATTTTCCTAATAGTGCTATTGTAAGGATTCGATTAATTTTATATATGTTAAGCACTTAAAATAGGGCTTTTATATATACCAAATGCTCAATAAATTTTAAAACAATATATGTACTGGTGCTTTCTTACCTTTTTGGATTATGCCCTCCAACAGTAAAATATTTGTGAGCATGCCTTCACTATATAGGTATATTTATTAGAAACTATAATCATGTGCAACTGATAATCCATATTTAAGTATTGAGAAAGCTTAAGTTCCTTATGTTTTAGAAATTATAAGATGTTTTTATTAGAGAGTATATTATGTGTCATGATACAGACTTTGGCCTGTGTTAATAATGGAATAATCATGTGTTTCTTAAAGATTGGTATGAATGTGATTATATTTTTTTAAAGATGCAAGTAATTAGTCTAGTTTGGAGTACAGAATTTTATGAGAACAGATTGGAGCTAGGGAATTCAAGTTGTAGTTTGTTCTAGTTCACATGAGAAATAATGAGGACTTGAACTAAGCCAATACATACAGTGGAAGAGACAGATGGTGCAAATAGAATGGTTCCAAAAGATATTTAGAATATTACCACTTACAAGATTTTATAACAAGTTGAATATGAGGTATGTGAGAAAAAAGGAGAATTAAATGTTGATAATGGTGTTTCAAACTACGATAAGGAATATAGTCAAGACAAGGAGCTTTTTAGAGACAAATAATTTTTGCACACAGCAGCATTCAATAACTATTTATTGAAGGAAGCAAGACAAATCGATATTATATAATTACAGAACAAAATGACATGTTATACCATAAAGAAATAAAAATGAAATGTATTTCAGTTTGATAGTCATAGTTCTAACATTGTAATACAAGGGAGCTATATTTGTATTGATTTATCAAGATTGCTTGAATCACAAAGTAGGTATTTATAGGCCAGGTGTCTCCCCCTATGCCAGTGGTAATAGGCTTATCATACATAATATAATTCTAATTGACCTCCCAATATTTAGATTCAGGAATAT
This sequence comes from Avahi laniger, assembly GCA_963575035.1. Taxonomy (NCBI): domain Eukaryota; kingdom Metazoa; phylum Chordata; class Mammalia; order Primates; family Indriidae; genus Avahi; species Avahi laniger. Next base: position 18,878 of record CAUYSK010101499.1, read on the forward strand.
TTCATACATTTTGTGACTATTTTATTTATTTGACTGGTAGCAAGTATTTATGTGCAAATTTCTTCCCATTTTTCTTTAGTTAGATTTGAAAACAAGTCTACTTCTGCCTATTGAAGTAGTTTCTGATGATAAAGATGCAAACTGCTTTAGTCTAAAATGTAAAATATTCTGAAGACAAATGAACCATTAACAGGTCTAAGCAAACCTTGAGCTAGCTTTATGGGCATAAGATTATAATCCAAAATCTGATATTTTATAGCTAAAAATGTTTGTAATGGACAATAGAGACATATCAACACAGTAATTTGGATATGTCAGATCAAGTCACATGTCATTTGAATAATTAGTTATTTTTACATTAAACTGAATGAATAAATAAGTAACTAATATTTTTTCTAAATTTAATTTTATTATAAGAACACTGTACCTGAGATTTATTCTCTTAATAAATTTTAAGTGTAAAAATTCATTATTGTTGACCATAGGTACAACATAGGTACAATGTTGTACAGTAGATCTCTAGAGTTTATTCATCTAAATTAATTGAAACTTTATGCCTGTTGATTGGTAACTCTCCATTTCCACCTACTCCCCAGCTTGTGACAACCACCATTCCACTTGGATTCTATGAATTTGACTATAATATATATATATATCAAATAAATGGAATCATGTAGTATTTGTCTTTCTGTGACTGGCTTATGTCACTTAGCATAATGTTCTTAAGGTTTATCCTCATTGTTACATATTGCAGAGTTTCCTTCTTTTTTAAGGAAATGTTCCATTTTATGTATTTACCACCTTTTCTTTATCTATTCCTCTGTTGATATATATTTAGGTTATTTCTATATCTTGGTTATTGTGAACGTTGGTGCAATAAACATGGTAGTACTAATATCTCTCTGAGATATCCAGAAGTGGGATGGCTGGATAATATAGTAGTTCTATTTTTAATATTTTGAGGTAACTCCATATAGTTTTCCATAGTGGCTGCAACATTTTGTATTCCCACCAACTGTGTGCAAGGGTTCCAGTGTCTCTATATCTTCAACAACACTTTTTGTCTTTTGTTGCTAAATAATACTCTTAATTCATTTTGCTCAAATAAACTGTGGCTAAAAATCTATATTCGTTCTATGAGTTCTTTCATTTATACAACAAGGACACAGTTGGCAAGCTGCTGAGTGACAAGAGTCCATAAACAAACAAAAAATCATTCGAAATTTTGTCATTGTTTGTATTTCCTTCTTAATTCCCTAAGCATTTATTGGGATTTATTTTCATTGTGCATGAATAAAATTCTTTGGTATTGTCCTGGCGTGTTTGCTCACAATGAATTATCTTTTCTTTGCCTCTAAATGACATTCTTTTACTTTTATTATAATTTTTTCTGAACTTTTATTTTAAAATAATTTAAGACTCACAGGAAATATACAGAGTGTTGCTATGTGCACTTCATCAGGCTTGCCCCAGTAATAATGTCTTACTTCACTATAGTACTTTGCCAACACCAGGCCACTGATGTTGGCCAAATACTGTTAACAGATACAGACCTTATTCAGATTTTATCAGTTTTTACATGTACTCTATGTATATGTGTATGTGTGTGTTGTTTTATGAAATGATATCAAATGTGTAGATTCACTTCACCACCACCAAAATTAGGATTCACAACTGTTTATCACCACAGTGAAACACTCTCTTGGCTCCCCTTAATAGTGTACTCTTTCTGCAACTTTAATCCCTAGAAATTACTGTGATCTGTTCTCCATCACTAAAATATAGTCATTTCAAGAATGTTATTTAAATGGAATAATACAGTATATAATCATTTGTGATTGCCTTTTATTAATTTAGCATAATATTAATGAGATGCAACATGTATCAATAATCTTCCCCTTTATATTGCAGAATAGAATTTCATTGTATGAATGTACAACAATTTGTTTATCTATTTGCCTATGAAGTCCATTTATGTTGTTTCCTATGGCTGGCTATTACAAATAAAACTTTCATGAACCTTAGTGGACAGGTTTTTGTGTGAACATATGTTTTCATTTATCTAGGATAAAATTCCAGGAGTGGGATTACTGAATCCTACAGTAATTACATGTTTAACATTAACATTAACATATACATATATTTAAACTTTCGAAATGTATTCACAGCGGTTGTGCTATTTTACATTCCCACCAGAAATATCTGAAAGATCCTGAATGCTCCCTAGCATTTGGCATTGTCAGTTTTTTTTAACAATTAAAATAGATATATTAGTGATATTTCATTGTGATGTTAAATTTTCATTGGTTCAATAAGTAATAATGTCGAACATTTTTTCATGCCATTATTTGTTATATATATTTTTTTCCGTGAAGTGACTGAACATTTTTCTCCTTTCTTAATTTGTTTTTTTTGGTTTATTAAATTTTAGTTTAGTGAGTTCTTTATAAGATGGATATGAGTATTTTATCAGATATGTGATTTGGAAATACTCACTCCCAGTCTGTGACTTATGTTTTTCTCCTCTTAACAGTTTTGTTTTTCTTCTGCAGAAAAAAACTTTTGTATTTTGATGAAGTCTAATTTATGGATTGTTCAATAGATCGTACATATGGTGTCATATGTAAAAATTATTTGCCTAAGTCAATGTCACAAAAATTTCTTCCTACGTTTCTTTATTTTTAGTTTAATTTTTAGTTTACAGTCCAGGGGTTTTTAATATGGTAACAAATTTATGCTAGCATCACCACTATCTAATTCAAGAATATTTTCATCATGGCAAAAAGAAACACAGTACTGATTAGAAATCCTTCTCCATTCCCGCTTCATCTCAGCCTATTATGGACTGAATTGTATCACCTTCAAAATTTATATCTTGAAGTCCTTACCTCTAGTATCTCAGAGTGTGAATGTATTAAGGTTAAATGAAGCCATTAGGGTGTTTTCTAATCCAATACAACTGGCGTCCTTATAAGAAGAGGAGATTAGGATCCAAACACACACAGATCATGTCACATGGACCACATGACCAACCATGTGTGACACAGGTGACCATGTGAGGACACAGTGAAATCGTGGCCATCTACAAGGCAAGGAGGGAAAGCTCAGAAGAAACCAAACCTGCTGACAATTTGATCTTGTATTTCTATTATCTAGAAAGTGTAAGAAATAAAATTTCTGTTATGTAAGCTACCTGGTCTGTGGCATTTTTTAACGGAAGCATTAGCAAACTAACACACAGACCTTAGCATTAACCAATCTACATTTTGTCTCAATAAATTTGTCAGTTATGGACATTCCATAAAAACGGGGTCACATAATATGTGGTCTTTTGTGTCTGGCTTTCAGTGTTAAATCTTATACTTCTTTGGTTAAGTTTATTCCTAAGTATGTTATTCATTTTGATGCTATTATAAATATAATTTTTAATGATTTCCTTTATGGATTGTTTATTGGTAGTATGTAGAAATACTACTGCTGATTTTCTTTTCTACAACTTTTCTGAATTCTGTTATTCTAACAGGTTTTTTTGGTTATTGTTGAACCTTTAGGGTTTTATACATATAAAATGCTTCCATCTGTGAACAGAGATAATTTTATTTCTTCCTTTCCAATATGGATACCTTTTCTTTCTTCTTTTTTCCTAATTGCTCTGGCTAGGACTTCCAGTACTATGTTGTAAAGAGGTAGTGAAAATGAAATTACAAACCAAATTAAAATAACACCAGTTTTTATATTTTTCAATATGTTTATCTTACTGGAGGTCTTTATATTTTTGTGTGGCTTCTAGTTGCTATCTAGTGTCTTTTTCAAACTTGAAGGACTCCCTTTAGCTTTGTTGTAGGGTGTGTCTAGTGGTAATGTTCTCTTAGCTTTTATTTAACAAGGAATTTCTTTTTTTCTGTCTCATTTATGAAGAACAGTTTTGCTGGATATAGGATTCTCAGTTGACTTTTTTTTCAACATTTAAATATTTCATCTCACTGCCTTCTGGCCTTTAAGCTTTTTGTTGAGAAATCGGCTGATATGTTTATTAAGAATCCCTTTTACATGATCAGTCACTTTTTTCTTACTGCTTTAAATATTCTCTTTTCATCTTTGGCTTTCAACAGTTTGATTACAATATGCTTTGGTGTGGGTCTGTTTAGGTTTATCCTCCTTGTGTTTGTTGAGATTTTTTTCAGTTTTTTATATCCGTGTTGTTTCTCAAATTAGTGAAGTTTTTGGCCATTGTTTCTTCAAGTAATCTCATTCTTTTGTGAATTTTTCTTAATACTGGCCCTTTTGATAATGTCCCAAAAGTTCTTTAGGGTGTCTATTATGGTCTGCATTGTGTCTCCCCATTGATATGTTTAAACTCAAACACTCAATGTGACTATATTTGGAAATAGTGTCTTCAAGAAGGTAATTAATTTTAAATGTGGTCATAATCATGGCTCCCTAATTCAATTGTACTGGTGTCCGTATAAGAAGAGGAAAAGACACTAGATTTCTCTCTCCCTCTCCCTTGTTATCTATCTTTCTCACTCTCTGCCTCCTACACTTTCCATGTGTACAGAGGAAAGGCCATGTGAGTATACAGCAAGAAGGCCACAATTTTCAAGCCAGGAAGAGAGACATCACCAGAAACCAGAACCAAATCTGCTGGACCTCGATCTTGGATATTCAGCCTCCAGAACTTTGTGAAAATAAATTTCTGTTACTTAAGCCACCCAGTCTATGGCATTCTGTTATGGTGTTACCGAAAGCTTGGCCACTTGTCCACAAGGTGTAATAATGAGGACAAGTGGTTTGAGTAGGAAGGAAAGAGAGAGTCTACTTTGCTGTCAAAGGAAGGAATATGGTAGACCTTCTAGTCTCAAAATCACAAATTTCCTGAACATAGGCAGAAATACAGAGCTTTTAAAGGGAGGGTTCTGGGCTTCAGGCAATTATTGTTGTTAACTATTCTAATCCTCCCATCTCTGCCAAAAACAAAGCCTGTGAACTCTGCCAGCCACCTCCCTGGGGGACTGGCACCACCTGAGAGTTTTAACAAAAGACTTAACCTGCCTCAGGGATGCAGGCCAGCCTGCAGTTCCCAAAAGAGTGGGGGAAGTTTTAAAAAGACAGAAAATCGCTTTGCGGTTTTTCTTTTCAGACCATTCCCTCTGTCACAATGGCAGCCTAGCAGGCTATTGATAATATACTCTGTTCGTTATTTTTCACTCATTTTTTTTGTTCTCAGGCTCAGTAATATTAAATGACCTGTCCTCAAGTTCTCTGATTATTTCTCCTGCCTGTTCAAGGCTGATATTGAAACCCCTAGGGAGTTCTTCAAATTAGATATTGTATTTCCAGCTACAGAATTTCTGTTTGGTTTCTTTTTATGTAATTTCTCTGTTGATATTCTCATTTTGTTCTTATATTGTTTTCTTAATTTCTTTTAGTTCTCTGTTTATGTTTTTCTCTAGCTCTTTGAACATATTTAAGATTCTTCTTTTAAAGTCTTTGGATATGTGAAGATGAATTTCTTCAGGTAAATTTTCTGGAGATTAATATTCTTATGAATGGGACACATTTTTCTGATTTTCTGTTTGTCTCATGATTTTTTGTTGAAAATTGGGCATTTGAAAAACAGCTACCTTTTTTTTAGTCTTTGCACTCTGGCTTCATGTCTGGGAAGACCTTCACTAATTAGCAGAATATGTCATGAGTCTTTAGTTTTAAGTGTCTTAATTTTCCAAAAAGTCACATCCCAGCTTCTTGTAGAGCCTAGATGTTCGATTGTACTCTTCTATCAGTAATCTCTTTTCCCATGTATCTGTGGTTATGCAATCCCTCTGTCGAATTCATAAGCAGCTGTTACCATTATGTTTTGTGCATTTTCCTAGTCTTATATCCCAGATATTTCACTTCGCTTCATTTGAGCTCCAAGTCAGATGAAACAGATCCAATCCCTAAGAGGATCCCATATAGGTAAGAACACTGCAGATATGATCTGTTCTGCTCCCCCTGCCTGATGAAGGGAATTGGGAACTAGGCCTCTTCTTCTCAACTATGCCACAAGAGAGAGGTTGTGGAGAAAGGCAAGTAAAATGCTATGAACTTTTCTTCTGCATTTTTTAATTTTTTTATTTCAGCATATTATGGGGGTACAAATGTTTAGGTTACATATATTGCCTTTGCCCCACCCCTGTCAGAGCTTCTAGCGTATCCACCCCCCAGTTGATTGGAAAGAAGGTGCCTGAAACTTCTGTTTTGAATGTGGTTTTTTCTTCATTGAGCATTCACTTGATTATTGCAGATTTTTTACTGCTTTTCTGAGTTCATATTAGGTTATTTTAGTCAGTCTCTAGTTTCTTTTTATAAAGAAATATGTCCATGGGGGGAAAGGGGATTAAGGTCTGGAAGCTTTCTAGTCTGCCATTTTGATGATATCATTCTGATGATGAGTATTTTAAATGTAACACCAATACCACAATCCATGAAAAAAAATGATATTTTGAACTTTATTCAAATTAAAAACTTCTGCTCTATGAAAGACACTGATGAGAGAATGAAGAAGTCAAACACTGACAAAAATGTTTGCAAAACACATATGATAAGGTACTTGTATTCAAAATACATAAAAACTCTTAAAATTTCATAATATAAAACAAAAAAACAAATTTAAAAAAATCATGCAATGAACTGAACAGACACTTCACTAGAGAAGATAAAAAGATTGCAAATAAGTATATAAAGGGATGCTCATCATCATTTGTTATTAGGGAGTTACAAATTCAAACAGCAATGAAATACCCAGTGTTTCATGCCTTGCATCTCGCCCCACAAAAGTAACCAGTTTTGAATTTTTCTTTCTTCTATAAAACAAAACAAAACAAAAATAAAAAATTAGAATAATGGATCGTATATATGAGCAATTGTTTCCAGACATTGGAAAATAGGTAACACGCACTGTGTTTTAAGTGCATAAATTATTAGCCTTATAATATCTTCTTTGTGAATTGACCTTTTCTTTTGCATCGTGTAATGACATTAGCGATCCTTGAACATTTTCTTTATTATGAAATCTTTGATAGTAACATAAGCATTCCGGCTTTTGAATGTTTAAATGTTTACATGATACATATTTTCCATCATTTTACTCATAAACTATCTCTTTAATGCGGGTCTCTTGTAGAGTACATAATTAAAGATTTTTAATCTAGTCTGATGATTTCTGTCTTTTAATTTAATTAAATTTTAGTTTTATTTCATGTCATTCTTTGTCATGGGACTGATATCTATCATTTTGCTAGTCATTTTATATTTGTTTTACCTCTGCTTTGCACTTTAATTACTCACTTTCTATATTATTTTTTATTAATATACAGTTTTATGATTATTTTCTTATTATTAACATATCTCTTTTAAAAATTGGTGCTTCCCTAAGTTTAATCATATTCATGTTTATATTATTAAAATCTACCTTTATATAACATTTGACCATTATATGTATATGGTAAGAATTTTATGTCATATACTTCCAAATTCCCCCTCCCATCATTTTAAATATTTTCATACATTTTATGGTACATAATTTTTAATCCACATTTTATTACTTCTACTTTTGTTTTAGGAAGTCATTTTTTTATGGAGAATAACAACAAGAAAAATATCTTTCCCATTTATCTTCATTTCAACCATTCCCAGATATCTTCTTCTTTTATAAATCTGTTTATAAAAAATATCATATTTATATTGATTGAATAATACAGTCAAAATTTCTTTCAGCATTTATGTTTTATAATTAATTTTCTAATCTATTATTTCTTGAAAAACATTATTCTTTCAGTTTTAAAAGATATTTTCTCTGGGTAATACACTCTGAATTGAGAAAAAATTTTTTATCGGTTTTTGAAGAAGTCATTTCACTATCTTCTGGTTTGCGTAGTTTCTGACATTCTGCTGTCATTCTTTAATTTTTAGTGATATAGTTGTATTTTTGAAAAACACGATATATTGATACATGTATACAATGTGTGATGATCAAACCAGGATAATTGGGACATCCGTCACCTCAAATGCTTATCTTTCCTTTGTCTTGGGAATATTACAGATCTTTTGTACTCTTTTGAAATATACAATAAATTATTTTTAACTATAATTTCCCTACTGTATTATCAAATACTGATATTTACTTTTCCTATCTAACTGCATTTCTGTACTCATTAACCAAATTTTCTTCTTCCCTTCCACCCACTTCTCTTCCGAGCTTCTGGTAACTATCATTCTACCTACTCTCTACCTTCATGAGGTCCATGTTTTTAGCTCCAACATATAAGTGAGAACATGCGATATTTTTCTTTCTGTGCTGGCCTACTTTCCTTAACATAATGACCTTCAGTTTCATCCATATTTCTGCAAATGATAGAATTTTATTCTTTTTTATGGCTGAAAAATATTCCCTTGTGTATATACGCCAGGTTTTCTTTATCCATTTATCTGTTGGTGAATACTTACATTGACTCCATATCTTGGCTAATGTGAATAGTGCTGCAATAAACACAGAAGTGCAGATTGCTCTTTAATATACTGATTTTATTTTTATGGGGTATATACTCATCAGTGGAATTGCTGGGTCATATGATAGTTCTTCTTAGCTTTTTGAGGAACCTCTATATTTTTTTTAATAATGACTGTATTACTTTACATTCCCACCAACAGTAAACAAGCATTCACCTCTCTCTGCACCCTGCCAGCAGTTTTTATTTTTGTCTTTTTGATAATAGTCATTCTACCTGGGGTGAGATGATCTCTCATTTTGATTTTGATTTGCATTTCCCTAATGATTAGCGATGGTGCACATTTTTTCATATACTTGTTTGCTATTTGCATGTATTCTTTTGAGAAATGTGCAATCAGGACATTTGGCTATTTTTTAAATCAGATGGTTTGTTTTTGTACTATTGAGTTATTTGAGTTCCTTACATATTCTATTGATTTATCCCTTGTTGGCCGAATAGTTGCAAATATTTTTCTTCCATTCTGTAGGTTGTATTTTCACTTCGTTAATTGTTTCCTTTGCTGTGCAGAAGCTTTTTAGCTTGATATAGTTTGATTTGTCTATTTTTGCTTTACCTACCAGTGCTTTTGAGGTCTTAACCAAAAATATTTTCACATACCAAAGTCCTATAGTGTTTTCCAGATGTTTTCTTCTAGTGGTTTCTTATTTTCAGGTCTTATATTTAAGTCTTTAATCCATTTTGATTTGATTTTTGTATGGATGAAATATGTGGATTTAGTTTTAGTTTTCCCAGCAACATTTATTAAAGAGATTATCTTTTCCTCAAAGTATGTTCCTGGTGCCTTTGCTGAAATAAGTTGGCTATAAGTGTATGGATTAATTTTTAGGTTCTCTATTTTGTTCCATTGGTTTATGTGTCTGTTTTCATGCCAATTGCATGCTGTTTGGGTTTCCATAGCTTTGCAGTATAATTTGAAATCAGTTAGTGTGATAGCTCCTTCAGCTTTTTCCTTTTCAGTTAGGATTTCTTTAAATATTCAGAGTCTTTCATGATTCCATACAAATTTAAAGATATCTTTTTCTATTTCTGTGACGAATGTCATTGGTATTTTGATAGTGATTGCGCTAAATTGGTAGATCCATTTTGGGTAGTACAAACATTTAAACAATATTAATTCTTCCAACCCATGAGCATGATATATCATTCCATTTTGTCTTAAATTTCTTTCATCAGGGTTTCATAGTTTTCCTTTTATAGATCTTTTGCTTATTTGTTTAAGTTTATTCCAAGATATTTAATTTACTTTATAGCTATTATAAAAAGGATTGCTTTGTGGATTATTTTTTCAGATTGACTGCTGTTAGTCTATAGATGTGCTACTGATTTTTGTATGTTGATTTTGTATCCTGCAACTTTACTAAACTTGTTTATCACTTCTAAGAGGTTTATTTTTTTGATGGAGTTTTTAGGTTTTTCAAAATATAAAATTATATTATCTATAAACAAGGCTGATTGACTTCTTCCTTTCCAATTTGGATGCCTTTTATTTCTTCCTCTTGCCTAATTGCTCTGGCCAGAACTTCCAGTACTATATTGAATAAAAGTGGTAAAAGTGGGAATCTTTGACTTGTTCCAGATCTTAATGGAATTTTCCCCCATCTGCTATGATATTAACTGTGAATTTGCCATATATGGCCTTTATCACGTTGATATATGCTCCTTATGTCTAGTTCATTAAGAGTTTTTATCAAGAAAGTAATGTTAAATTTTGTTGAATGACTTTTCATCACCCATTGAAATTATGATATGGTCCTTGTTTTTGCTTCTGTTTATGTGGTGAATCATGTTTATTGATTTGCATATGCTGAACCATCCTTGTATCCCTGGTATGAATCCTACTTGATCATGGTGAATGCATTGTTCTAGAATTTTCTTAAGGATTTTGCATCTATGTTGATCAGGGATTTTGGCCTATAGTTATCAGGGTAATGCGGGCTTAGCAGAATGAATTCGGAAGTATTAAATTCTGTTCAGTTCTTGAGATTGAGTACAATTGGTATTAGTTCTTCTTTAAATGTTTGGTAGAATTCAGTAGTGAAGGCATATATTCCTAGGCTTTTATTTGACGGGAAACTTTTTATTACTGCTTTGATCTCATTACTAGTTATTGATCTGTTTAGGGTTTTTTCTTTTATTTCTTCATGGTACAATATTGGTGGGTTGTATGGGTCCAGGAATTTATCCATTTCTTGTAGGATTTCCAATTTGTTGGAAGTATAGTCGTTCATAATAGTCTCTAATGGTTCCTTCTGTTTTTGCAGTATTATTTGTAATATTTTCCTTTTCATCTCTAATTTTATTTATATGGGTCTTTTCTCTTTCTCGTTTTTTATTTAAATCTCCCTTATATGATATTCACTTCTTTACTCTCACTGCTTTTGGAAGCCTCTCTTTGTCTTTGACCCTTTAGAGCTTGATTATAATATATCTTGAATTATTCTTATTTGGATTGAATCTGGTTATTGATCTTTGATTTTCCTTTTCCTGGATACTTATACTTTAGGTATAGAAAACTTTCTTTTATTATTTCTTTGAATAAATTTTCTACCCTTTTGTCCTTTTCAGTTCCCTTTTAAACTCCAACCTGAAAATTTGTAATTTTGGTGGTATCTTATATATCCTATAAGCTTTGCTCATTACTTTTATTCTTCTCTTTTTATCCTCTGATTATGTATTTTCAAATAATCTGCCTTCAAGCTCTCTGATTTTTCTATTTGACAAATACTGATGTTGATATTCTTTATTGCATTTTCATTTCATTCATTCTAATTTTCAGATTCAGCGTTTCTATTTGATTTCTTTTAATTATTTCATTCTCTCTTAAATTTCTCTCATTAATTTCTGAATTGATTATCTGTGTTTAAGTTTATTGAATTTCCATAAAATACCTATTTTGAATTATTTGTCTGATAAATCATACATCTTCAATATTTTAGAATCAGTCTCTCACACTTTATTTTGTCCATTTGATGAGGTTATATTTCCCCAAATGATCCTGATGCTTGTGGACATGTGGCAATGTATGCACATTGAAGAATTACCTATTTATTTTAATCTTTGCAGTCTGTCTTTGTGTTTTCCCTTCTTTAGAGTGGCTTCCAGGGTTTCTAAGCTCACCGACCATTGTGTTTCCTAAGTCTATGGTCATGACATCCATTTCATAAACAGAGTAAACTCTATGCCCGGGTTTGTCATTAATCTCACAAGGACTCTGAGGTTGATACATGCTTTCAGCCTTGATGAACCTGGGGAAGACCTAAGGCAGGTACTGAGGCTGTGTGGAAGTGGTGGTCAGGGACCTGAGACCAGGAGCCTTTCTGAGTAGCCCAGACAAGTGTGCCTTCCAGCAGGTCTCTGCATGGATAGGATGAGCCCCACCTGCAGTGAGAGTGGCTGGAATTGAATTGCGGCCTCTTTGGGATCTACTGCAGGAAGGAGACTGGAGGTTCTGCCTCAATAACTTGGATGGGCATGTGTCACCCAATAGGAACCTGCAAAAATGGTGTAGTTCTTTCACTGCAGCTGTAGGGGCTGGAGCTGTGACTGGGCCCCCTCATTATCTGCTATGGAACAGAGGCTGGCATGCCTGTCATGTTGACTCAGACAGGTGTGAGCCTCTCAGCAGGTCCCTGCAGAGACAGGATATTCCCTCAACTTCAGTGGGAAGGGCTGCAACTGTGAATGTGTCCCTTCTTTATCCGCTGTAGGGCAGAGAGTAGAGGACTTGGTCTTGTTGGCTCATAAGTGCACACATCTCCTAGCAAGTCCCTGCACAGATGGGAGAGTTCCTTGATTACAGCAGTAGTGACCAGAGCTGGGAATGTACCACCTCAAGATGAACTATATGACAGAGTCTGAAATTAACATCTTGTTTGACCAGACAGGTGTGCATCTCCTAACAGGTCTCAGAACAGATGGAATAGTTTCCCAACTGCAATAAGAGGGGCAGGATTTGAGTCTATGCCCCCTCAGGGTCTACTGTAAGATGCAGGTTGACGAGCCTGTCAGGAAGGCTCAGACTCCTGGATTGTGATATATGGGAGAGTATCCCTCTGGGATCCTGTGTGAGAAGCTCTGAGCTGGGATCTCAGCTGAAGCAGGCTGGAGCAGTGCCAAAGGGCAACTTACAGGGTGACTGCCAAAATGAAATTCAATGGGCAGATGAGCCAAGGCATTAGTGTGCATGATTCCTTCTATATCTCTTGACAGATGATTTTAGTTGCAGGCTCAAAGCCATACAGGGATGTAGCGAACTCCCTTGGTGGGGTAGGGAGGGGTGATCTATTTCCAGGCTTGAACCTAGAAGCAAGCTTGGTTGATCAGCCACCAAGGCATCAGTTTGCATTCTAAAAATGAACTTCATAGGTCTTGAGTTCCACTGGGATTTAACAAACTCCATGTGAAATTCTGAGGCTTTTGCAGAGAGACTTTTTGACTGTGGATAGGGGCAGAGTTCTTGTCATTGTGAGGTGATATGAGCAGGTTACCTTCCATTTCTCTATTTTGGTGACATATTATCTTGCAACCATTCATATCTGTGTTCCTTGTACATACTCTATTTTCTATTTTTGTGGATGCCTCCAACTTTGCCATGAAAATTTGTTTTATATTACTTTAAATATTATCTGTTCTGTGTGCGTGTGTGTGTGTGTGTGTGTGTGTGTGTGTGCCATGTGTGTATGTGCTGTTATTTATTTTGCTTGGGGTTCTCTGAGTTTCATGGATCATTGTTTGGATGTCTTTTATTACTTTTTGGAAATTTATTAAAAATTATCTTTTCAAATATTTTCTGTGTTCCACCATCTCTTTCTGAAATTTTTAAATTCTATTGACACATAAGATTCCATAACACATATATCTATTTCATATTGTCCCATAGCTCTTGCATATTCTATTCTGCTTATCCTCCTGTTTATTATTTTCTATCACAAATTTTACCTTTTGTTTAGTTTGAATAATTTATATTTTCACTAATTCTTTCTCACTTGTTGAGAAATAAGCAATGAGCTTATGATAGATATTCAGCTGTTACAATGATATTTTTTCACTTTTATTCTTCTGATTTGAATCTCTCTTATGCTGTTCATGTTGTTATTAAAATTCCTCATATGTTCATGCATTTTGAGCATTTCTTTCAACTATAATTTCAACATACAAATCATACTTATTTCAAATGCCCATTTTGATATAGGTCATTGAATGTGAAATGTCCCATTTTGTATCAAAAGTTTCATTTATTATATCTCAAACAAGAAGCAGTACAATTAATCAAAGTATGTGCCTAAACTATTGACACAGTTTTACCATCTTAATGGCTTGTTTACGTCAGCAGTAAAGAAGCTTGGAGAGAGAGTGGTGATGAAATCGCAAAAGGCATTTTTCACAGCTTGTTGAGAACTGAATATTTTTCCTTGCAGGAAGTGGTCCAAAGCCTGGAAGAAGTGGTAGTCAATTGGTGCAAAGTCTGGTGAGTACGGTGGATGACAGAAAGTTTCCAAGTCCAACATTTGTAGTTTGAGCAGCATTGTTTGTGCGACATGTGGTCAAGCATTGTCTTGCAAGAGGATTGGCCTCTCTCTATTGACCAATCTCTGCTGCTTAATCACTAGAATCCTCATCATTTTGTCCAACTGGTTGCAGTAGATATCTGCTATAGTCGTTTCACGAGTTTTCATGAAGCTGTAGTGGATAATACCAACGCTGGACCACCAGACACCATTAGCTTTTATGGACAAGTATTCAGTTTTTGACTGTGTGTTGGCACTTCATCTTTATGCAACCATTGTGCTGAATGCTTGCAATTGTGAAAAAGAATCCATTTTCCATCACATGTAACAATATGGTATAGAAATTGTTTGCTTTTATGTCCTGACAGCAATGAAAGTCAATCTTTGAGATGATTTATCTTCTGGTGCTAGTTTAATTCATGTGGTATCCATGTATCCAACTTCTTTATCTTGCCAATTTGTTTCAAGTGGTCCAATATTGTTGTTGCAATAGTAAAGTCAAACCTGTTGCTAATTCATGTGTAGGTTGAGATGAATTTGCTTCCACACTCCTTCCAGCTCATCATTATCATCATTACCTTGGTCTCAGGTCAGTCTCATGGCTAATTTTCAAGATTAAAATCACCAGAATGAAACTTCTCAAACCACTGATATGCTGTGTGTCCATTAGCCACATCCTTCCCAAACACTTCACTGATATTTTGAGCTGTCTATGCTGAATTGGTTTCATAACGGAACTGATATTCAAAAATACCACAAATTTTTTACTTATCCATGATTCCAGAAAAATTGCTGTAAAAAAACTGAAAGATGATCACAAGCCAAAATGTGTGTTTGATAGAATGAGGATGTACCTTCACAAAAAAAAAAAAGAAAAGCCAGGAAGTGTCAGAGATATAAACGGTCAAACTTAGTACTTAAAGAAATCAGAGAGATCTCTACTTTATATACGCAAGTTTTATCTTCCCAATTACCTTGTAAACCCATTGAACTCACAGACTACTTCTTATACATTCTCAGTGAATAGATGTTATTGGGCTGCAAGTGATACCAATACCTTTGTTGGAACATCTGATTACTTAAGTGGTAGACTGATGCATGAATTTTACTTACTGAATATTATCACTGCTCATATTACCGTTCAGTTTCAATAAGACAATTGATTAATTCTGTTAAGGAGGCTATTATCCTCCTGAGATTGCTTCTTTCCCACTGTAATCCTCTGTCAGAAACCCATTTTGTTTTACCTCGTCTCAATTTTAGGATCTTCTTCCAGTGTCTATATTCCACATCTTCTCTATCTTAGCACTCCCACCTTTAATTTTCCTTCAACTCCCACAAATTCCTCAACACCATTTTTTAAAAGTCTAACATATTACTTTGTTCTCATATTAAAAATTCTTTTTAACCTTCTTTTCTTTAATGCTCTCAATACATTATTCTAGGCCTCAATCTGTATACTACATTCCTCCCTCAATCCAAAATTTTTCCTAAGATGGCATTTATCTTAATCCACACACCTATACTTGCTACAAGCTCTCCATCTCTCAACTCCAACCCTTACATATCTTCCTCAGGTCCTCCCATTTCACACAGCCTATAGTAATTATTTAATTACAGCCTTATCCTAACTAAAACGTCCCAATAATACACGTATAGAAATCTATCTGTTGTAGATACCCAATTCCTTCCCTTCTGTAAATTTATGCATCTATCCTTTGGCAAAATTTTACCCCTCAAACTGGAGTTCCCTTTTTTTCTATAGTTGCAGTATATCATAGGTCCATCTAGGCTTCCATGTTTCTATTCTTTTCCTGCTGTCCATTGATCTTAGCCCCTAGAATCTTAGCTCATCAGGTCAAGATCCAATTATATTGCCATCCCTGAAGTTGGTAGTCCCCTACTTTTCAACTGTGAGTGCAGCTTTTTCTTCTGAGGCCATTGCCCTGCCTAATTCTCATGTCTATGTCTTTTTTTTCTTTTCTACTCACGTCCATTTTAAATGAATTTATAAATGTACAATGAGTCAAATTAAATAAAATTATGTAAATAATATAAATGTTCCTTGGACATGGCAAATATTATGGGTAGTTAATATAATTCACTTTAATTTGGAAAATATTATTCTTAAAGTGGCTAATAGTGTTATGCTTGTAGCAGGGACACTGTAAAGTTGATTTTTTCCTTCTAGATTTTAGGTTTGAACATTAAGTAAATTAAGATTGCATGTCTATGTTTGGGAGGTTGAATACTCAATTTATAGCTGTCCTTCCCCCCACAAAGTTGAAGGATTTTCAGGGTTCTTTATTTGTATCTCCTTTTTGGAAAGAAGAGATACAGCATAAAAAAGAAAAAAGTATGAGTGAGAAGAAAATTAATGAATAATATCACTTGTGAATTTGGAATTGCTAAAGGAGTCTTTACAGGAAATTTTAAACCTAACATGAATAGGGAATATAGACAATGGAAATTTTCAAGGGGGGGCATTTGTGAGGGAGAACTGTCTGTTGTTTCTCGTTCAGGTGAATCTGATATATATTCCTTAAGACCCCAGTTGTTCTAATGTAGTATAATTATGAAAGCTGTGCTGTTGTGTATATCTACCCAAATCTGTAATATATGACTTTTTGAATGTGTTCCAAGTGTAAAGGAAGTACTATCAGATATGCAAATAAGAATAAAGTTCTCTGTCTGAAATAGCCTTTAGTGACATCTAGATAAGTCTGGGCTATCATTAAAAATAACTTTTACCTTGTATCTATGACTTTTAAACATAGTGATTATCCATTTCCCTCTGATGCTTCGTGCAATACAGATTTCCCAGATGATTTACTCTTATTACAACATCTGTCTATGCTTCTGAATCACACCCAGGCTGATGACTTTGATATTAAGTCATATTATCTCTTTCTGTCTCTGTTAATTGTTCTTGTCTGTTTTCTTTGTTACAAACTATCTTAGATCATGTTCACAAGGAAAACAATCTCTGAAATAGAGATTTATGTTCAGAATGATTTGGAGTATGAGGAATGATGACAACACCTGTTAGAGAGTGAGGGAAGCAGGAGTACTTAGAGGCAAAGTTTGAACTTATGCAGTTAAAAGATTTCAGACAATTTCAGGGGAGTTCTGGAGCTAAGATGGCATGACAGAGATGTCCTGAAATGAGGCAAGGGGCCAAGTTTTTGTATCTTTTCATTGGCCAGTAATTGGATGTGTACTGTTCCTGGGAAAGGATGTAAACTTGAAAGTGGAAGCGCCTTTGATTTAGAGTAGTTACTAGAGAGGGACTCTACTATGAGTGGCCAGAAGGCAGCAAATTCACAAATATCTGTGAAAAGATAGTTAGGAACAGAAGCTGTCAATGTCTCCTAAGATACGTAGAAACAACATAGGAAATTTTCTCTAACCACCCACCTATTAGCTAGCATGAGCTATAGTGAGTCTTAGAAGAGTTTGAGATCTACACATTTAAACCATGCTTAAGCTAATGTCCCATTTTCTTTTCCTCAATCTAGATAATCAGAATACAGCAAGAACAAGAACAATTGATAACTCTTTATCAAATCCATAGATAATTCTAATCTTTACATTAGTGCACAGAACTCTATTTTTCTTATCTGGGTATTAGATGGAAGAAATTATAAATTCTTGTTACCCAAGTTTCAATCTTTGAAAAATGAAAGTTTCACAATTTTTTTATATCAGTTGCTAGCATCACACTATTCAAACTTTGTAGTAAAATTTATGGGGTGATTTCAATATAATGATTTACTTAAGTAATTAAATGATTACTTTTTATTTCAAATTGACAATTGAGCAAATAACTGCAGAGTAACTTCATTTTGTTTTAATATATTAATATATTTCTACTTGAACACTGAATAATAAAAGTCTGTTTAGAATTAAAGTTTGTTGTACTTTACGTGAATGATTCTGTAGTACTTAATTTTCAGTGTGTAAATCCACAGCTTTGAGGCTTTTATCCCCAAACCCTGATGCAAGAACAAATTCAAAATCACGTATCAGAGACATCTTCTCTCTCAGTACTTTTGTTACCAAAAGTTCAGCACTTGTCCACGAGGCCGAATCAGAAGAATGAGGACAAGTATTTGAAGACAAGGAAAGCGATTTATTCCTTTGCCGGCACAGGGAGGAAAAGTTGGATTTTGGGACGATAGTCTGCATTTTTCCTCCTTTTGCTGGCAAAGGAATAAATCACTTTCCTTCTCTTCAACTAATTGTCCTTGTTCTTCTGATTCAGCCTGTAGACAAGTGCTGGAAACTTTTGGTAAGCTGCTCCTGTGTGGGCTGCCTCACCGGCTTCCTTGTGGAGTGACATTTGCAGCTGCTGGAGGAGGCCGGGATCTTCCAGTGGCAGGGAGCATCCCTTGGTCAAGCTGTGGGCAGGAGTCTCACCTTTTTTGGGTGAGAGAGTGGGAGAATTTCGAGCAGCTGCTGGAGTTCAATTAGCTCTGGGGAATGATCCATCTTTCTCCCTTGAATTAGACGCAATTCCAACTAGTTTTAACTTTTTGGTGCAGAAGGAAATAGATCGGGAAACATCTGGATAGCCTTGGCTGTTTGTTTTGAGTAAGTTCCCTGGAGTGCACCCTAAGACCCTTGATCCCACCTGTTTGGAGGACTTTTGAAGGTGCCAATTTGGGGTGGGAAATCACGGAGTCTCGTGGAACTAGGGGGACCTGGTTTGAATTGAGCTTGTTTATGGTTCCCAGGGAATGGGGGGACTATACCACCATTTCAGAAGGGTCTTAAACCGTTTGGCCCTATATCAAGGCCAAAAGGAGTTGGCGTTGGTGTCTGTCCCCTTCAGATTCCCATTTGTTCGATAGGCCTTGGCATATTGCCTTGTAGTGTCTGTGTTTGATTGTGCTACATGGGAGGCTCCGTTTCTGTTCCATCCGAAAGTCCCTTGGACAAACTTTTGGCTGAATGGTTAACTTATAGCAACAGATTTATGACTAAAGAAAGAATGGTGTATTATTGTAAAACTGCTTGGCCAACATATGTGTTGGGGTATGAGGAGAAATGGCCATTGAATGGAACCCTAAATTATTAAACTATCTCAGAACTAGAATTGTTTTGTCAGAGATCACATAAATGAGATGAAGTCCCATATGTACAGTCTTTCATGCAATTACATGATAAGGAGATTGAAAGGCCTCGGAAAAATTAATGGTACAAAAGAAACTTCCATCCATGGTGGGGGAAGGGAGCCAGGATCTGGATGATAAAATTGAGGAGGAATTAGCTAGATTAGACCTCATGAACCCTTACAATCCAAATTTCTCTGAGCCCCCTACCGTACCATCGGCTCCCCTGTACCCACCATGCCAGTGGGAGGGCCCACGGTTAGGGAGGGCAGAGCTGGAACTGATTTCTCAGTCCTACCCCTGCTGGGTTATTACTTGGGAATAGGAACGGTATCCCCTACCAAGACCAGGCATGGTACTCAATTTGGCCAGGGAGTGTCCAGCGCCGGGGCAGGGCAATTTTCATTGCGACAGTACCCCATAGCAGGCTTGAATGTGCAAGGACAGCCAGCAGGGTATTATTGGATGTACATTCCATTTTCCACCTTGAATTTATTAAATTGGAAGAACTCAAATGCTACTTAAGAAAGGACCCCCATAGAATGATGGAGTTGTTCACAACCATCTTTACAGCACACAGGTCCCACTTGGGTAGATGTTCAGACCTTGTTGAATATATTACTTACTGTAGATGAGCATAGACTAGCAATGGATAAGACCAAAGAAGAGGTACAGTGTCTCCATTGTGAGGATCCTAATCAAACCCCAGACCCTGATCGTACCACTCTAATGGCAGTGCCAAACTGGGATCCTAACACTGACGCTGGCAGAGTGAGAATTAATCAGTACCGAAAGTGCATGCTGGCAGGCCTTTGGAGGTGAGTGCCTAGACAGAGGAGTTTAAATAAGGTACCAGAGAAAGCTAATGAGGATCCCCCTGAATTTTTGGAACACATCTGTCAGGTGTATTGGAAATATACAGATGCGGATCCAGAAGCCCCTGAAAACATGTACACGGTTAATATGAACTTTATAAGACAGAGCACTCCAGATATAAGGAGAAAGCTGTAACTGGTGGAAGGAGCAATTGGCATGAATCCCTTCCAGTTGGTCGACATCACCTTCAAAGAATATAATGCCAGGGAAGAACAGAAACAGAAACCCATGAACATTTTCTTAGCTGCATTATCCAAGGGTCCTTTGAGATTGCCAAAACTAAAGGGCGGAAATGTCCACCCCAGGGTGAGGCACAATAGTGTGCTTTCTGCAAAGAGAAAGAAAATTGAAAAAAATGCTGTCCAAAGTTGCAAAAAGCTCCAGATAGCAAAAAAATTCCAGGGCAGCAAATGATCTTTCGAGCTCAGGATTCAGATGATGAATGAGGGGATCCGGGGCACCATATGTCACTAAGGACTCCAATCTGAAATTCCCACAGGAGCCCCAGGTAAAATTGAAAGTGGGTACCCAATTAGTGAATTTTTTACTCGACACTGGTGCTATTTCTGTCATAAACTCTAAACTAACTTACCTTAGCAAAGACATGGTGGTGGCAGGTAGGGTGACTGGTTAAACCCAACAATGACCCATGCTCCAAACTCTCGAGTGCCAACTGGGAGAACAAAAGCTAAGGCACAGTTTTTTATACATGCTAGACGGTCCAATACCTTTTCTGGGCCGAGACTTGTTGTGCAAGTTAAATGCTCAAATAATCTTTTCTCCAGAGAAGCAACAACTTCATCTGCAGGTCTCCCCAGAGCATACTCTCCAATTACAATGATTACTTATGGAAACTGAGGGGGAGGAAAAAGGAGAAGAGGCAAATTCCATTCTTCCCCCTCGCAGGTCTACCAAAAAGTGAGTTAGGCAGTATGGGCTGATGGGACCCCAGGACAGGCAATAACAGCCATACAAGTTACCATTTTGTTAAAAGAAGGGGCTCCATGCCCTCATAGGAAACGATATCCTCTTAAAAAGGAATGTTGGAAGGAATTCAACTTATATTGAATAGATTTCTAGAGCATTGACTAATTAATTCCTGTCTTCCCGCCCCGCCCCCCACCCCCCCACCTCGATAATACACCGATTTTGCCCGTCAAGAAGCCCCACGCAAATGAGTACAGATTCATGAAGGATCTACAGGCTATTAATGATATTGTACAAGACATACACCCTATGGTGCCAAACCCATATACACTTTTGGCAACTTTACTGGGTGACTATGAATGGTACTCAGTACTGGATTTAAAGGATGCTTTCTTTTGCATTCCTTTGGAAAAGGAAGCCCAACTCTGCTTTGCATTTGAATGGCAGGATCCTGAGACTAAGATGACATCACAGTACTGTTGGACTGCCTTGGCCCAGAGGTTTAAGAACTTGCCTACCCTGTTTAGTGAGAGCTTAGGAAGAGACTTGCAAAGTTTGCAATTGGATCAAAGAATCCTGTTGCAATATGTAGGTGATTTACTTATAGCCAGCCCTGACCATGATTATTGCTTTGCAGATACAGTGACTATGCTAAATCATCTAGCCTCATGTGGCTATAAGGTGTAACTGAGGAAGACATAAATTTGCAAACAGTTGGTTACTTATTTGGGATTTCATATTAGCAAGGGAAACTGCAGCTTAATGTCAGACCAAAAACAAGTCATCCTGAATCTCAAAGTGCCCAGAAATCCAAGCAACTACGTGGATTCCTAGGAATGGCAGAGTTCTGTCGCATCTGGACCCCAAACTTTGGACTAATAGCAAGCATCTTCTAGGAGGCCCTTAAAGGGGGAGATGCAGAGCTACTGATCTGGACCATAGACTGTCAAAATGTCTTTGAGAGACTGAAGCAGAGTCTTATGACTGCCCCTGCTTTGGGGTTGCCTGATTTGCAGAAAAAATTTAAACTATACGCTCATGAAAAACAAAGAATGGGCCTTGGAGTCCTAGTGAAGATGCTGGAAAACATCTCACAACCAGTGGCATATTTGTCAAAGCAGCTGGATAATACAGTGAGAGGATGGACTCCTTGCCTCTGAGCAATGGCAGCCACTTGTAACCTGTTGCAAGAGGCTGAAAAATTCACTTTAGGACAACCTGTTGTAGTATATGCACCCAACCAGATTCTGACCTTATTAGAACAGAAGGGGGTTGTGGCTGACTGCAGGAAGGCTGGGGAAATACCAGGCCATCTTTTGGATAATCCCAATGTTAAATTAAACACTGTGTCTACTCTTAATCCTGCCACCGTCTTACCAGCTGAAGAGAACAAGCCTCTGCAGCATGACTGTTTAGAGATTCTGGAAGCTGTCTATTCTAGCAGGATGGATCTGTCTGATCAGCTGATGCCAGAGCCAAATTGGGACCTTTTCACAGACAGGAGCAGCTTTATGGACAATGGACAGTGAAGAGTTGGATATGCACTGGTCTCAGAACAATGGGTGCTGGAAGCAATGGCATTGCCACTTAGGACTTCAGCCCAAGAAGCTGAGCTGATTGCTTTAACCAGAGCTCTCCAACTAGCCAGGGGAAAAAAGGTAAATATTTATATGGACTCTAAATATGCTTTCATGATTATTCATGCTTATGGTGCTATTTGGAAGGAAAGGCGACACCTGACAGCAGAAAACAAGGACATTAAGTACACCACTGAAATAATGGCCCTAATACAGGCTGTGGCTGAGCCCAAGCAAGTGGCCATTATGCACTGTCCTGGTCATCAGAAGAGGACACTTATGTCACAAAAGGGAATCAAGCCATTGACAGGGCCTCTAAAAAGGTTGCTAAAAGTGATATGTTGCTTGGATCTTTAATACCCAGTTGGATTTAGATCAATATAAACCACACTACACTGAGGAGGATGAAAAAAGAGCTAAAGATTGGGGCTTTGACACTTGGGACGACACAGCTAAGTGGAGGCAGAATTCCCACAGATTTATTCTTCTACCGGAAGCATTGGCCCAGCCCCTTATGAGACACCTACATGAATGCACACATTATAGGTATGATGCCTTAATGCACTTAGTGGGACCTTATTTAAAAGAACCTCATTTGCCAGAAACTATACAACAAATAACTGAGAATTGCCCTCTGTGTTCTGGAAATAATCCAAAAACAGGAAAATCACCTGCTGCACAAGGGATCTGACCTAACATATGGGGACCCACCCTTTTTTTTTTTTTTTTTTTTCTTTGAGACAGAGTCTAACTTTGTTGCCCTGGCTAGAGTGAGTGCCATGGCGTCAGCCTAGCTCACAGCAACCTCAAACTCCTGGGCTCAAGCGATCCTTCTGCCTCAGCCTCCCAAGTAGCTGGAACTACAGTCATGCACCACCATGCCCAGCTAATTTTTTCTATATATTTTTAGTTGTCCAGATAATTTCTTCCTATTTTAGTAGAGACGGGGTCTCACTCTTGCTCAGGCTGGTCTCGAACTCCTGAGCTCAAACGATCCACCCGCCTCGGCCTCCCAGAGTGTTAGGATTACAGGCATGGGCCACCGCGCCCGACCAGGACCTACCCTTTTTATGATTGGCAAATTGACTTTATTCAGATGGGTAAAATAACTGGAAACTTTATATATTTGCTTATATTAGTGGATACTTTTTCAGGGTAGGTGGAGTCCTATCCCACCCAGATGGAGAGGGCATCTGAAGTTACCTGGATTCTCCTGAAGGAACTTATTCCAAGATATGGGCTCCCTTCCTCCATACAGAGTGATAATGGGCGTGCCTTTATCTCAGAAATAACTCAGCAAGTAAGTAAAGCCCTGCATGTTGAATGGAAATTACATGAATCCTGGAGACCTCAATCTATAGGAAAAACAGAAAAAGTGAATCAAACTTTAAAGAAAACTATAGGAAAATTAATGCAGGAAATCCACCTGAAGTTAGATAGGGTGCTACTGCTTGCACTGCTCTGGCTTGGATCACCCTTAGAAGCAGGCTTAAGTTAAGCCCCTACAAAATAGTATATGGGAGACCCTTCCTAGCATCCCTAGGTAAGTATGATGACATAACGGTGAGGTAAACAAGGTAAAACAACATGTTAAATAAGCCAAATACTAACCACTATATGAGTTTGCCCCTTTTAGGTCCTCACCTCAGCTGGAAGCATCCCTCGACCCTTTTAACCCAGGAGATCAGGTGCTGCTTAAAGTCTGGAAAAAACAGGAACCCAAACAACAACTGGCAGAGAAGTGGAAGGGTCCCAGTGAATTGCTTCCAACAACTCACATATCATTGAAATTCTCAGGAGTAAAACCTTGGGTCCATTATACCAGGGTAAAGAAGTGTCCTATGGAAGAAGAGGACCCAAAACCCCAATGCAAAGGACAGCCTTTAGGAGATCTAAAGTATCTGTTTAAAAGAAAGCAAAAATGAAACTGTTGGCAGTTTTTTTTTTCCCCTAATCTTTCTCTAATTATTTTTTCTGTCTATAGGATAGAAAAACAACTCCACGGTGAGGGTTTCCCCGGGATACAACCTCTTCTGCTGCTTTTGTCTTGCTGCTGGGTCTGTAGACCTTGTTCAGCGCAAGTATTCTAATCCAACCCTGTATTAGACAAATATAAACCTTCCATATACACCACCACCCCAATTCAGCAGGAAGTAGCTCAATGAATACAACACTCCACCTCCCATAGATAACGGAAGGAAATAAAATTGAAAGTGGAGAATATGTAATAGAGAGGATGGCCTCAAAAAAAGAAAAAAAAAATGTGTATTCTGTCTCTCACTGAAATTGGCTTCCCTGCCCAAGGCTGACGGCTGGGTGGGCCAGGGGAGTATTTTCTTTGTTCTTTGCATTGCAGGAGATATGGAGGATCAGGAGGCAGTCCCAGGAGATCCTGGGCAGCTCCACCTGGCTCCAGACTGGTAGGGGCATCCCAGTAGATCCTGGAGATGAAAGGATCAGAGCCATCAACAGTAATTGACAACAACACTCTAAACCTGAGAACTCTCCCCTTTAAAAGCTCTGTATTTTTGCTTATGGGGGAGGAAAAATTGGATTTGGGCATGATAGTCTGTGTTTTTGTTCCCTTTGCCAGCAAAGGAATAAATCACTTTCCTTCTCTTCAATTACTTGTTTTTGTTCTTCTGATTTGAACTCATGGACAAGTGCTGAGCTTTCAGTAACACTTTCATTTCTATTGATCAAAATGAATTATCAGCCGGATGCGGTGGCTCACGCCTGTAATCCCAGCACTCTGGGAGGCCGAGGCGGGAGGATCGCTCGAGGTCAGGAGTTCCAGACCAGCCTGAGCAAGAGCGAGACCCCGTCTCTACCAAAAATAGAAAGAAATTAATTGGACAGCTAAAAATATATAGAAAAGATTAGCCGAGTATGGTGGCATGTGCCTGTAGTCCCAACTACCCAGGAGGCTGAGGCAGGAGGATCGCTTGAGCCCAGGAGTCTGAGGTTGCTGTGAGCTAGGCTGACGCCACGGCACTGTAGCCAGGGCAACAGAGTGAGACTCTGTCTGAAATAAGTAAGTAAATAAATAAATTATCCAAGATTGTTTCTATGTAAAACTAATGGCATTACACACTAATTGTGTCCATTAAGAGTGAGAATAAAATAAAATATTTTTTGAGAATTCACTTTTATTGTAATTTTAGAAGATTTTCTGGAATGATTTTCATGCTTTCAATTTAAATTTTAAAATGTCTTGTATAAATTAGAATGAAATTATTAGCACACATATGTGGTAGTCTGATTCTTTCATAAACCTGAAATTGTTCTGGTTAAATATATGTAAAACACAATTTATGAGGAGATGTCAAATGCACTGATGACACACTGAAATGACATGACGCAAACAAAATTTTTTGTCATAAAGTAAACTTCAGAAATAAAATACAGTTTTAAATTCTAACTAGTAAAAATTTGAGAACATTAAAATGGTAAAACGCTGCCATCTTCAGGGTTCTAGAAGCTTATTTCTTCTAACATATGTATGATGAATATATAATTTGCTGGTCTTTGTTATGTTAAAGGTGAGCTACTATTTTAGATGACAGCACAGTGTATTAACAAAGTAAAGAAATTATCCTGTATTCATATTTTTAAAAATCTGTGAAGGAATTCTGAAAATTATTAATATAATCATAAAGAAATAAAATACATGCTTTTTTTCTCTACCTTCAAGAAAAAATAAGTACACCTCTGATGTGTTGAGTTAGTTTGTAAATTTTTAAAGATAGAGTACTCTATCTTTTGAAATGTTGGAATGCACAACTCAGCCATTTTTTTAGGTAAAAGTTCAATTCCCCCCCTTTGGTAGTTGTGAAACCTTTCAAGTAGATTGCTAGAGAAGGATGCATCTAGGATTCTTCAGTTTAGATTCTTTTGATTTCCCCATTCTTACTTAATCCTGATTTTCATTTGTTGTTTCTAAAATTTTAGCTTAATAGATGCCTTTGTATTTTTGAAAAAAAGTGAAAATGCAAATAATATCCAATTTAACTATCTTTTATGCATTCAAATTATGTTTTCAAATTTTGGGGAAGTTTGCCAGAGAAAATATGGATTCCATGGATGGTAATATTAAAGTGTTAAAACCCAATTTTTAAAATGCCAATTGCTATTTTTATTTTATTCCCAATAGGAAAAGTGGAAACACAAGAATTTTTTATTTTATTTTTAGGAATTTCTATCTGATGGCTTATATTTTTGAAAAACTGTATTTCATACTCAAAAGCAAATGAGATAAAAATTCAAATAGAGGCCGGGCGCGGTGGCTCACGCCTGTAATCCTAGCTCTCTGGGAGGCCGAGGTGGGCGGATCGTTCTGAGCTCGGGAGTTCGAGACCAGCCTGAGCAAGAGCGAGACCTCATCTCTACCAAAAATAGAAAGAAATT
>CAUYSK010101506.1:0-15641 GCA_963575035.1 Avahi laniger
ATGCCTGGCTAATTTTTTCTATATATTTTTAGGTGTCCAATTAATTTCTTTCTATTTTTAGTAGAGACGGGGTCTCGCTCTTGCTCAGGCTGGTCTCAAACTCCTGACCTTGAGCGATCCACCTGCCTCGGCCTCCCAGAGAGCTAGGATTATAGGCGTGAGCCACCGTTCCTGGCCAGCTTCCAGAGTTTTAAGCCGCTCTCTGCTCAGATGTCGTCTGGGCTTCTCAAGTGTAGCAGGTGCAGCACTGAACTGGGTTGTCCCCAGGCCTGCTCCTCTCGTGTCCTTCCCTGCCTCCGTTCCTGCCCGCGCCGTCCTGCCAGTAGTGCGGGCAAAATCCTGCGAGGCATCCTTGACTCCGCCGCCCTCTCCCTCGCTCTCTCCATATGCACAAGCCCTCAATTCCCCTCAATTCCGCAGGACATCCTGTTGTCTCCGCCTACTTCCCAAACATGCCCGGGATCCAACCACTGCTCGCCAGCTCCCTGCTGCAAACCCTGGCCTGAGCCCTCATCATCTCCTGAACTGTTCAGTAGCTTCTGGGGGCCGTCCTGCCTCCACTCTTGCCCCCACACAGTCTGTTTTCCCCACAGCAGTCAGAGGGATTCTGTAAAAACACTAAGCCATGCCATGTCCCTCCTCTGCTCAGAACTCTCTGTGGCTCCCGTCTCACTCAGCAAAAACCAAGTCCTCACCTTTGCCCACAGGACCTTGCGTGATCTGGTCTTGCCTGCCTGCTGACCCCAGCGCCCCCTGCACCCTCCCCGCCACCCCTCTCTTTGCCATTCTGTGAGCAAGGCAAGTACACTGCTGCGTCAGGGCCTTTGCACTTGCTCTTCTCTCTGCTTGGAACTTTCTTTCCCAGACACCTGCGTAGGCAGAAGGAGGAATGAGGAGATGAACCTGTCAGGCCCGCTGCATCCAACAGAGGGGACACTCACGTGTTCAATCCAGCCACCATGTCCATGGGGATCTTGACGACTAGCTCCTGGGCATTGGCCGAGGCTTGCACCTGCAGCTGGTGGATGTTAGCTGAGGTGACCTTCAGCCTGGATGGGATTCAGGAGAGATAAGAATCATGCCTCATGCTCAATGAGCCTTGTCCCCAGCCCCGCTCCCGTCCTATCTTTCCCATCTCCCCTGGGCCCCCGGCCAGCAGCAGGACCCCAATCTCTGGCCGCTGCATCCTCCGCAGCACCCCCTGCCGCCCTTGCCCTCCACTCCTGCGTGCAACGCTGTGATGGTTCCTGCTCTTTTAGGTGACGACTCATAAGGCCCTTGGTGACCTGGCCCTGCTGAGCTCGCACTCCTTGTCTTGAGGTTTGAGCCGCAGCCGTTCTGACCGACCCCCAGCCCTCTGTGCCTGCGCCCAGGCTGGTCCTTCTGCCCGGAATGCCTCGCTGTCTCCTGGTGGGCACCGAATGGCTGGCTCCACCGTCACCTCATGGAGAAGTGTTGCCTCATCCCTCCATTCTCCCGCCCCCGGTGACTTTCCTCTGGGCTGTCGTATCAGGGTTCCCGTGTCACTGTCTCATGGCTATCGTTAACTACTCCGGGAGCTGCATGGTGTGACGCAAACTGATGTTTGCTGACGGACTGAGCGTGCGAAGTGCACCCTGGGCAGGGGTGTGGGAGGGAGCCAGCTCCCAACGTTGTCCCGCTGCACTTACCAGATGATGTTTTTCAGGACGGCGTCCAGGAGGCTTCTCAGCCCCCCGGCTGGCTCCTCCCGCAAGGCGCTGTGCAGCGGCAGCTGCTGGAGGGTGGCGGTGGCGCTGTGGCCCTCCAGCGCCCGTGTCAGCTCTGGAGGCAGATCCCGGGGATTAGGGATCCCCGCCCCAAAGGAGGGGCGAGAAGGACAGCTTGGTGGGGACCTGAGGTGGGGACGGGATTCCTTGGGGCTCCTCGGGGACGGCCATCTCTGCTGTGGAGGAGGCCAGGACCGCTGTCCTTGAGGACAGTGGCCCAGACGGGTCATTTTCACATGAAAAGAGAGGCTGGGACCTGAGCATCACCAGCCTCTGCTGGGAGTGTTGGTCACAACGCCCGGCACAGGGACCTGCATCTCTGCCCCGAGCCAGCGGCAAACACTTCCAGAGCTGAGGGGCAGGGAACCCAGGAGGCCCTGCCTAATCACACTTGCTAATGGCTCTGGCATCCACACTCCGTGCTTGCTGTCCAGAGAACCTCGGATGCTGAGCGGAAGAACTGGGGACAGAGAGCTGAGTCGGGAGACTGGTCCCTGCCAAGCTGTTTACTGGCGGCCAGAGCCCGTTTGGCTCGTGTGCAGAGCAGGTCAGAGGCGCTGGGCAGCTGATGCCCCAGGGGCAGCCCTTGGCCAACGACTGATGAGAGTTGGTGTATAAATACCCCAGCTCCCTCAGCCCCCGGGCAGGATGACTCAGGCGTGTGTCCCCACTGTGTTTCAGAGCTCCTGTGTTTCTGCTCTCAGCCACATTCCACCCATTTTGCCTGCTCTGCGATAATGGAGCCGGGCCCCATGCGTATTTCTTCTCTGACGGTTGGCACCATGTTAAACCCTGGCAGTGGAGGCTCTGGAGGGACACGGAGGAGGAAGGGGCTCCCCCTCATGGCCCTCGTGTACTCCTCCTGCCAGGCTCCTGTGGCCTCACAGCCTGGTGGCTTTGGGCCGAGGGTTAGCAGCACCCTGAGGGCAGCAAGGTCTGCGGGCCCCCTGGCTAGCTTCCAGGCAGTTCCCAGAGGCGGCTTCCCAGCGAGTTAACAGCGGTGCCCTTCCTCCAGGGGCAGCTTCCCGGAGAATTTCAGCGGCTCCCTGGCAGGTGGGTCTCTCCTGCCAGCCTCAGCTTGCCGGCTGTGGACTGGCCTGGCCTGGGGCAGCCTGCTGAACTTCTCCACCGTACGCTGGGCTCCAAACACACCCTCTCCAGTGAGGTCTGGGGAGGATTCTCTGCCCCTGAGTTTGTTCCCTCCTTGGGTGTCCCCTCCACCCCTAGGGCAGGATTTAGAGTTCTCTCTTTTTACCCCCTGAGCCAATACCCATGTCTCCAATTCCCTGATGACAATTCTTTATACTGAACTTGCCTGCTGGAGTGGCTGTGTGGTTTCTGCCTCCTGGTTGTCCCTAACTAACGCAGTTGCCCAGCAAGACTGAGCTGCAGTCCCCACAGTGGTAAGTGGCTTGGAGATGCACCCTCATGGGCCACCTTCCCCTACCCGACTTGCTTCCCCCCTCTCCTGCAGGACACCTCCAAGACAACTCCCTGACTCACATCCTGCTCCTGGGAGAACCTAAACCATGGTCGCTCCTCTCCAAGCTCCTTCTGGCTGACATTCCACATGCCTGAGATTCACTGTGTGGGCCCAGGGCACACACCCACCCGTCTTCCTCCCCCTCCGGCCTCCCGGAGCTCTCTGCTTCCTGTCCCTACTTGGGGATCCACCCTGCAGGACCTGGCCCTGCCCCTGCCCTCCGGCCCTGGCCCAGGTCCACTGAACACAGAGGTCTGGTCCTCTAAGGGCTCAGGTGACCCTCCAGAGCAGACAGATTAGTTCCCTCTCAGGTGGGGACACTTTAGAGCTGTGGTTCTCAGCCAGGGCGATTTTGTCCCCTGGGAGACATTTGGCAATGTCTAGAGACATATTTGGTTGCCACAACTGGCTCGAGGGTGCTGTTAAACATCCCACGGTGCCCAAACAACCCCCACTATAAAGAATCATTTGGCCGCAGAGTCAGAAGTGCCGAGGTTGAAAAGCCAGTCATAGAATTCATAAGTTCTTGTCAATTCCTGTCCTGTCGGGTGTCCCCGACAACCCAGTGAGGAAGGCCCTCTTACTCGTTTCCAGAGGAGGAAGGCAGGCTCAGGGACCAGCCCAGGGTCACAGCACTGGAGAGTGACATGCTGTGCCCGGGACTCAGGCTACCAGCCTCCAGTTGGGGGTCTCTGCTGGGGACTAGGGAGCACTGGGCCTCACTCCAAGGAGGTGCTCTGACGACAGGATTTCACGCCATCGCACGCAGGGGCCACGCACCCCTTCTGCTGGCCACGCGACCTCAGAGTAGTGGGTTTTTGGAATCGTGGAATTTCAAAAGAAGGGATTCTTGGAGTCACGGAGTCTCGAGAGCTTGTTTGAAGGCTCTAGCAGGGAGCGCAGCTACGCGTTCACCCTTGACCAAAACATGGCCCTCCTCCGTCGGGGAAGGTCGTCCTCTCCCTCCAAGCTCACGGTTTCGGGAGGGACCCACACAGAGCGGTGAGGGAGGACGGAGACACCCGCCTAGCCAGCCAGATCAGCCGAATCAACCGTGGTGACCGGTGGGGTGACAGATGTCGCAGCCGGATCGCCCTCACATCCGAACTCCTCAGATCACAGACACCCCAAACCTCTGTAACTCATCGCTCACGTCTCACTGAGTCCCGGGATCCCAGCCGGGCCCTGCGCACCCTCTGATGGGGAACTCCCTCCGTCCTTGGTGGGCTGCTCCACCCGCCCCCTTGTTTTGTGGAGGTGAGGCCCGAGGGCCCAAGACTTACTTTCTCTGATGACTTCTGCGCCGAGGTTGAGAACCACAGCAGGGTTGAGGGTGGCTTGGACCAAGGTGGCTGCCAGTAAACCACAGAGGAGGGTGAAGACCCACGGGCCGCCCATCTTCCTGGGTGTTGGTGAACAGCAGGTGGCAGGTGGCAGGAGCTGGGAAGAGCACAGAGGGCCCTGCTAGCTGGGCAGAGAGGCCAAGGGCAGGCCCAGGATGCCTGGTGACCTGGGGTATTGCATCCAGGAGAAGCCATTTAGTGAAATGGCTAACTGCCAGGGGCCAGTTGTGTGGTCTTAGACAATCAATTTAACCTCTCTGTGCCTCAGTTTTCTTATCTGACAAATGGGCATAATAACCCCTACTTGACAGAGTTGAGTGGATTAAATGAGTTACTACCTAGAAAGCATTTAGCACAGTCTTACATGGTGAGCACTTCGAAAATATTACCTATTTTCTTGCAGAAAACCCACCACAGTGCTCAGGACAATATGCCTCTGCTTCTGGTTTTCCCACCCCATCTGTCTGGCACTTCAAATCCTCGACCGTCTGGCCTCAGCCACCCTCACCTCCTGCTTTTTCTTTTCTCACTCTATCAAGTTTCAAGCTCGAAGTTCCCAGAACATACTCTGTACTCTCCTGCGTCCGTGCCTTTGCCCTTGCTCTTGCTTCCTGGAATGCTTTTCTCCTTCCTTATCTGCCCGCTGAACTCCTATACATCCCTTAAAGCCCTGCCTAGACATTCCCTTTCTCTATAAAGCTTTCCCTCTCCTGCAACCAGCAACCCTGGACCACACTCCGAGAAATGATGCCCTGGGGCTCAGGCCAGGAAGGTTGGAGGCAGGAGAGAAATAAGAATTTAGGAAGGACTCAGTGTTCAGAAATGCTCTTTGCTTCATCCAATAGTAAGGAGGCTGGGGAGGGAAGGGGTGACTCCTTGGAACCAGGGAGAGAAAGGCAGA
Organism: Avahi laniger; assembly: GCA_963575035.1. Classification (NCBI taxonomy): domain Eukaryota; kingdom Metazoa; phylum Chordata; class Mammalia; order Primates; family Indriidae; genus Avahi; species Avahi laniger. The sequence continues at coordinate 5,476 of CAUYSK010101506.1, forward strand.
GAGAGAGAGGCCTGTGGTACCTCCCGGGGAGAGGAGCTCAGGGTGTCCTGGCCCCCAGAACAGGTCGCTCTGTCCCTCCCACGGGGCGGGACATCAACACTGCAACCCACCCCTGAGCTCTCCAGCCTGCGCCCTGGCCCTGCCTTTAAGCCCCTGCTGGAAGCTTCTGCCCCCTGTGGACTGTCCCACTTGGAGGGAGGGGAGACACGGACCCCCAGTTCCAAGCCCTTGTTTGGCTTAGCGTGTGGGTTTCTTGTGGCAAAGACAAATGTGGCATCTGGATGACATGTGTCTCCTGTGGCCGGGAGCAGTGCAAGCTCTTCTGGGACCCCTGCAATAAGGAGGGAGGGCTGGGTCTGCCTGCTCCCCACTGGCTCCCAGTACCCAGCACAGTGCCTGGTACCCAGCAAGTGCTTAACACATGGCTGCTGAACGAATGCACGGCCTCTGGGAGCCCCGAAAGAACTGGGAGTCCGAGCCCGCTATGCTGAGGAGGTCTGGGCTGTCGAGTCACAGGGACCCACCCGCTGGAGTCAGGAGGCCCGAGGGTGGAGGGGAGATGTCATGGGCTTGGGAGTCAAACAGACCCGTATTGGAAGTCTGCCTCCACACTTGCTCTGTGATCTTGGACAAGTGATTTACCCTCTCTGAGCCTCAGTTTTCTCGCCTGTAAAATGAGGAATAATTATAGTATTTATATCACAGGGCTGTTGGGAGGATTGAATGAGACAATCCATCTGTGGCCTGGCATGCCGCCGTGTTCAATACGTGTTGGCTACCATTATGATCACGACCAGTTATTAATATTATTACTACTGCTGGAGTCAGAAGGAGACACCTTGCAGTCTAAGCCGGAAGACAGAGGTGACACTCCACAGCCTGCTGTTTGGTCTGGGCACTCCCCACTCCAACTCCGTAATATTTTTCTTCCAAACACCTCGACCTTGCCTGTCCTCCACTGTGTTCACACGCCACTCAGTCCTGTCCTGATCAGAGGGACAAGGGGTCCACGAGGACGGTGCATCCCCTCCTGGGAGAAGCGTCTCCTCCTCCAAATCCAAGGTGCCCACGTGGCATCTCCTCTCCTGGCCTGTGCTTGTGCTCGTCCCCTTCACGGAATACCTTTCTCTCCTGCTCTGCCCAGCCACCTTCCACTCAGCCTTGCAACCAACACGGCACCTCTTCTAGGAAGCCTTCTCTGACTGTCCTGCGCTGCCACCCCCCCGGGCCTTCCTCGGGCACGGCATGTGCCACATTGGCCCACGCTGGGGCTCCTTGGGGGCCGGAGACTGTCCGATGCTTCTGTCTGTCCCCAGCCTCACTGCAGCACAGTGGGGCACAGATCGGTGTGTGCAGGGTGGGCTCGTGCACTGGGACGAGGACAGGAAAAGACTCAGCCAGTCCCATCCTGTCGTCACTGCTCTTTGGTCTTCCGGCCAGGAAGCCGGGCACCCCTCTATGTCCCGGCCCTGACCCTCGGTGGGACCGGCTGACGGGGGGCCCTTGGCTGGGGGCCAAGCCTGCCCTGTGCTCCGGCCCGACCCCAGCAGGTGCGTCTCACTCAGAGCCTTCCTGGCAACCCAGGCTTTTGGCCCCTTCTCTGTGCTTTTACCTGGACACGCTGGAGTCCTCGGCCTGCTCCTCTCCTCTCCTGGGCAGTGGGTCTGGAAGTCCGGCCTTATATCCTGCACACCCCAGGTGGCCACACTTTGCCTTTGGGCCGAGGCCTCAGGCTGGGCTGAGATCTCCAAGGTAAATATTTGTGGCTCCTGGTGAACCACAGCGTGGCCTGGAGGCAGCCCCAAGATTGCAGCTTCCTGAGGTTTGGAAAAAAGAGGGCCCAGGCTGGCATGGGGGTGGGTGGGGCGCTGGGGCACGTGGCAGGGGTCCTGGACCAGGCATGCCGTGAGCCGTGCCAGGGGCTCCCTGCCTCCTGGGCAGCCGGTCCCCTGGGACAACGATGAGAGCAGTAGCAGGGACGATGAAGGAACAACCGGGACGTGACAGGTGCCACTCCAGGCTTTACATCGGTTGTCTCAGTGGGGCCTCGTCGCCCCTAAGGAGGAACCAGCCTCACTCACACAACGAGCGAATGGCAGAGCCAGGATTCGAACCAGAGCTCTGACTTCAAAACCCATCTGGGATGACGCCACAGCTCGGTGGACACTGGGGTGTCACAGGATAGACTGGGTTCAAGTCCTGCTCCACCATTTCCAGGCTGTGTGACTTGGGAACATCCCATAACCTCTCTGAGCCCAGTTTTTTCATCTGTGAGATGGGAATACTGATAGCACCTGCCTCTCAGGTGCTGAAAGGAGCACAGTACCCAGGGCCGGGAGCACGGCCCCGGCACAGAGTAAGCGCCCAGTAAACGGGAGTGGTCGTTGCTGCTGTTACTATTATGGCTTATAATAGGACAAGCTTTAGGGCGAGGTTACGGTAATAGTTTAGTCCAGATAATTCACCTGGGAACAGGAAGGAATAGCCTTGCCTACCCCTTATTCCCAAATGCATCCAAGGTTACGTATTTCCATTAATTAATTCACTTGAGAGAATAGGTTTGAGTCTCATTTTTGCCACTTCTTTGCTGTGTACCCCTGGGCAAAGTATTTTGCCTCTCTGGGCCTCAGTGACTGCATCTGTAGAATGGGGTAGTAGTAGCACCTGCTCGCAGGCTGCTGCGAGCGGGAACTGCGGTGCATGCCCACGCAGCGCTGGGACGGGCTTTCATCCGCTCATGCCGCAGCAGTTAGCACCCACGTCGCCTCGTCTGTACCTTTCGCAATCTCAGTGAGCATTTGTGGAGCGAAAGAGTAACGAGTCATGACCAAGACCAAGGGGCAGATGTGAACAGCCCAGTAGGACCCCCACATTCTCTGCCTGGCTCACTTCTCCTGCACAGTCACCCGGAGGGGCGTCCGCACCCCGACTTGACAAGGGGGTCTTAGGCTTAGAGCGGTGAGTGATCTGCTCAAGGCCACACGACCAGGGCCTCCAGAGTTGGGACCCGAGCCCAATACCCAGTCCCGACCACACACTCCTAGTGACCACACTGTTCTTCCCCAGTGACTCTGGGTTAGCGTTGCGGGCGGTGGTGACACAAACATGGCCTTTTGGCATCATCCGGGGTATCGTCCTTGCCGCCCGACTTCTGTCTAGAAGCATGGAATTGTGGTTTAGAGCTGGGGTGACACTGTTGAATTCTGTCTCCATCTGCAGGGGGACAAGAGAGGGGCAGTGAGTGTCCTGAGGTCACACTGTGTGTGGCCAGGCCCTGGCTGGTCTCCTCTTCCTGGTTTTGCCAAGAGGAACAGGTGAGGAGTGTTCGCTATCCGGCCATGGCTGCAAACACGCCAAAGGCCATGAACACCTCGAGATGAGATGCTGCAGAGCCAGGAGGACTCCAGGCAGGACCCGGCCAATCCCCTGGGTGCATCTCAGAGAGGCAGATGCCTCCTCCTTGGCTCCCCAGCCGGCCATGCCTGCTGCCCAGGGACAATGCCCCTCTGTGGGTGCTGGAGCCCCGTGCCAGGGCCTGGGCCCATGTCAGCTCCTGCTTCCTGCTGCGCCCTGGGTCAGCCAGCAGGGCCACGTCCCTGTGGGGCTCCACATACTGGCACCTGGGCCTGCCTCGGTGACACTTAGCCCCTCCTGGATTGCTGGGGGCCTCTGGGTCTCGGCCTCACCTCCTTCCAGCTCCCAGGCAGGCCTCTGCCTGTGCCAAGTCCTCGTCTGGGAATGTCCCCCCCAGCCCCCCGGACACTCGGTCGTGTCTCGTCTGGGCAGGTGGGCAGGGGGACGTCTCCTGAGCCGACAGACATGGCTCAAATTCCTGCTCTTGTGCTGTCAGCTGTGTGGCCTCAGGAAAATCACTCCCTCTCTAGGAATCTCTGTTTCCTCAAGTGTAAAATGGGGCCATTTTGAGGGTCATGTACGATCATTTGAAATGCTTGGAATAGCAGAGAATTCATTAAGTGGTAAATGCTATTATTATTGAAATATTAACCCACCAACCTTCGAGGCCCAATTTGGAAGGCACTATCTGCACGAAGCTGCCTGACCACTGCTCCACCCAGCCCCATGGCCTCTCACCACCTCTGAGCCCCAAAGCACTGACGCTCTACTCTCTTGAGGCTTGGATGTCCCCTGCCTTGAGGGCTGTCCATTGTTCCTCTCTCCCTCGCTCTTTCCTTTCTCCCCTCCCTCCATCATTCATTCATCCTATTCATTCATTTATCCTCATCGTACCAGCCTTCTCTCTGGCCTCCCTGCCTTCACCTTTAGTCCCCCCTACCAAAATTCAATTTCCGCCCAACAGCCAGAGTGAACTTTTAGAAACATTACTCAGATTCTGTCACTCTCCTGCTTATTAAACCCTCCAAAGCCCTCTCCTGCCTCTACATGAAAATCCAAGCTCTACGAGACACGGCGTGGTTGGCTGCTGTCCACCTCTCAGCCCTCATCGCTCGCCACATTGCCCCTTTCTCCTTTCATCCCTACCTCAGGGCCTTTGCACATGCTGAGCCTTCTCCCAGGAGTACTCTTCCTCCCACTCTTGTTATGGCTTCTCATTCATGAAGTCTCCGCTTCAGCGTTCCCTCCTTGGAAAGACCTGGCATGGCCACCCTGCCTAAGGTAGGGCTCTTTTTGCTGCACACTGGTGGGTGTCCTCACCGGCATTTACTGGGGCCAGGTCTGAAAACTCAAGCGTTGTTCTAGGCACCACGATTTCACAGATGCCACACACCAAAGAGAGAGACTGGACCACGGTGCAAGCAGGTGGCCAAGAACCAGCCGCACAAGTCTCAGGCCCTCATGCGGGGGACCCTGACCCAGTAGATCAAGGAGATAAAAGGGTCAAGCAGGAAAAGAACGATCTGTGGAGAATTTCTCAGGAGACAGCTGCGGTCCCTTCTCCTCTCCCAGGGAGGTGGGCACGGGGTGTCTGACCCTCAGTGCACACCTAGCAGGAGGGGCTAGACCCCCTCACAGACCACTTGGGTGCGTGAGGTTGTGTTCTCTGAAGCTGGGCCACGTAAGGGACTGGGTTCTGTCTCCCAATGAGCTCAAGTCATGGTGGGTAAAATGACTTCGAGTGGAAAATTACTGCCCTCTGCTTCCTCCAGACGGGGTAAATCTTGTGCGCGCTTTTCTCCCACGTCCTGGTGTGGACCCTGCAGGAGGGAGATTGGTCTGGGGCTGCTTTAAGTCCTTGCCACTGTCGCTGCCTGCAGAGGTGAGGAGAGGATTCAGGTGGACCGGGAGCTGGGGACCGCTGGGGTGGCAGGGAGGTGTGAGGACACCCCTTGGAGGTGCCTGAAGACTCAGCTGTAAACAGGGGAGCAGAAAATGCCTCCCCAGAGACTTGGAGCCACCTTGCCACAGTGCTAGTCAAGGAAAGCTCTCTCCTGCCCCTGTCTTCTCCTTCTGCCCGTGCTCCACCCCTGGGGAGAGCGAGAGGGAGGGAGGGAGAGAGAACACGCACTTCCCCTCCCCTCCCACCACTGAGCCGTCCGTTAGGGGAGAGGAGATGGCCCGATGTTAAATCAAAGCTGGGAGCTCACACGGCAGGGTGGCAGAGTGGAAAAGGTCATCCCCATTCTGCAGATCACCTGACTGAGGCCTGGAGAGGAGAAAACAGAGATGTTAGCACATTTTCCAGATGAAGCAGGGTCTGGGAGAAGGGAAGTGACTTGCCCGAGGTCCCACAACCATATAAAGCAAGCGAGGATTGGACCCAGTCTGTCTGCTTTTAGAGCCAGTGCTCCGCTGTCCCAGCCTGCCCCACCGTCCCCAGCTGGAACGAGGGCATCCTCTCCCGGGAAGACCGTGGGCATGCAGAACCAGGAGAGGGTTTCTGAGGACATGGCAGGGCTGGACAGATGGAAATCAGGAGGACCTGCCCACGGTTACCAGCTCAAAAGAAACAAGGAAAGCAAGAATTCAAGCCACCTGTAGACAGGCTCAACTCTCCCGTTTAAAAACTCTCTTTGCTGGCACCAAAGAAGCTACACCAGCATGGTGGACACATGCCACTCTTGTGCCAATCCTCATTGCCCAGTAATGGCTGTGGAAGTCCTTGAGGGTCTGGGCTCGGCAGAGGAGGGCTTGATGGTTGATTAGCAAGTTGGCCACGAGCAGACTTAGATGCTACACGTCCTTGCCGCATCCCACCTGCATCCGGGTTAAAAATTACGGATTCTCTTGCAGGTACTAAAGAGGTAACGGAGTGTGGAGAAAAGCTCTAGATGACATGGAGTTCGCCACTGCCTTCAGGTTCATTTTGGACAAGTCAGTTCTTATCTCTGGGCCTCAGTCTCCCCAGCTGCAAAATAAGGAGGTTGGGCTCCACGGCGCTGCGTCGGGCTGGCTCTGACAACCTTTGCTTACAGCAGGGGGACCTCAGTGAATACACAGTGGGGACCGGGCTGCTCCCAAGGACAAATACGTTGTCGGGAAGGCTCGTACCCCAGGGTATGTGTAGGATCCTACCAAGGGAATCGCCCAGTGGTTGGGGTAAAGAGAACTGCTAGTATGTTCGCCACAGCGTCACCTGAGTAGCCCCAAGGTGGGACCAGCTTTAATGTCCAGCAATAGGGGATTTATTAAATAAATTGTGTCACAAACAGTGTGGACAAACCCACTGAGGCAGGTGAAAAGGGAAATAGTTCTTCCTATTTTATAATAAAAAAATTTTTTCATCTAGAAAAAAACACTAGAAGGAAATGCACCAACGATACTGGTTTCCTGGTAGTGTGACCACGGGTGACTGTTACTATTTTCTTAGTGTTTTTCAGAATTAAAACAATTTTGGCACCAGATACATTTTTTGATTAGCAAACAACCCCATTAAATGGCTCAGAAATGAGCACATAAAGGCTGGGCAGAGGACGGGGGAGTGGAGGAAGCCTCATTCCTTTCCCAGTGCCTGACCCACAACTCCCACCACCAACCCGGGATTCCGGAAAGACACCGCGATGACATTGCTGATAACAGCAACAAAAGCCCAGTCATGCCCGTCCCGGAACCGGAACCACGGGGAACGACAGGAAGAAATCATTACGGGAACCTCACGAACATAATCCCCCTTTTGTGGGGCAGGAATAGGGTGCATTCAACGCAAACAGACCCTGACTAAGCCAGACTCCGTCCTAGTTGTGCGTGGTGGCAAAGGCCAGGTCGCTGGCCTGCGTCCTCACGGTCAGGTGGGTGCAGGTGTGCTGAGCGACTAAGTGCTGGGACTTCCATCCATGTGGGTGGCTATGTGGGTGGGGGTCTGCGAAACAGAGGGTCCCTGAGACATGGGGGTCTCTGAGAGATGGGGGATCACTGGGCCAGGCCTCTGGGGACAGCTGAGTCCCCAAATAGGAGGCCTTGGTTTGGGGTGCCCAGGTTTAGCCCCCCAGATGGCTATCCTTGGAGACAGACTCTCAGCGCAGCCCCTGGCCCGCCCCATCTCCATTCCCCGAGGCAAGGAGGGCAGGGAAGGTCCCACCAGCAGCCAGGGCAGGGCCAGGGAGGGAGCTCAGGCTGGAGGCCGAGACTTGGCTGTGCGGGGGAGGGCTTGTGTGGTCTCAGGGGTCCACCCCCCAACATTTTTCCCCGACTCCCTCGTTTTCTTTGGTAAATCAGGACTGGTGGCACACACGGCACCGTCAGCCAGCAGAGTCAGTCGGCCGCCTGGTGGGCGTTACGCACCCTCTGTGTGTAGACCAGTCCTGGGGGCCTTGGACACGGCAGGGAACACGCGGAGCAGCCCCTTCCCTCCCGGCGCTCGTGTTCTCCTGGGGAGACAGAAGAGCAGGAAGCTGACACACACAGTGCTCACGTGTCACGGCCGTGAGGACACTGAACAGAAACAAGAACAGGCGTGGAATCCTGGAACGACACCTCACAGCCCCCTGAGGGCTTCAGGGCCTTCTGGGAGGTTTTTGGTACTTTTTTCAACTTTCACACATTTGACTTTGGAACACGATTTTGGGGGCTGATTACGTGTGCAGGGAACAAGACTGCCTGAAGCGCAGAACGGGAACGGCATGGCCATTTCTGAGTGTCCTCACCTGCCAGCGAGGTGCAACGCTGTCCCCAAAGTCACAGTGAAAATGTACAGGAACATACTGTGAAACTTGGGCTGGCAAACATTGCCTGCTCTTTGTTTTTCCTTCCTCCCTCCCTCCCTCCCTCCCTTCAGCAATCCTAACCTCGAGACAGATGCTTTTTCGTTTTAAAGGGGAGATTAGCCAGTGGTTGGAGAGGCGCTGCAGACGTATCAGCACCACGCCGAGGCCTTCTGTGGCGTCAGGGAAAGGACTAAGACGGCAGGAAGGCGAATCACTTTGTCGCTGCCACCAATGGCAAGGCGGGCAGCCCGTGCTTCTAGAAAACCCTGAACCAAGTTCTCTAGGACACATCAAGAAATGCTTTTGAGGTCTTTCTGAGTGCGTGAATCAGATTATAACTCTCTTACCGTGTGGGCAGCCGTGTCCACCAGCCGAAGCTCCCAAACCCAAACGAAGAGAGTGCTGCAAACTCTTCGTGCCTCTTCCAGCTCATGTGATCTCCCTGGACTGCAAATGTCCTGCTCTTGGCTTGTCCTGACTTCCTGGGGGCCTGGGGGGAGCACAGGGGAACCACAGGGCGCCGCCCTTGAAGTTGCGCACATGGAGTCAGGTTCCCGTGCTGACATTTACTCACTTAATCACCAGGTTGCCCAGGAGAAGAGAAAGAGGTAATCGGGAACCCAGCCTGTCGGTGTGGGTGACCCGGCACTCCGCCAGTGGGTGGGGGCGTCACAGACACTCTGTCACTGTTTTCCTTAGTGTCGGAGTGGGACATTCAGGACTGCCACCCCCCCCAACCCACCTTGCTGCTCCCAAGAGAGGCCATTCCCGGGTTTCCTTGCAGAGTGGGCCTGACCTCTGACCTGCTTCCCCTCGCTCCTCACCGCGCCCCTTCCCCTTGCCTCTCCCCACGGATGGTGTCTCTGGCCACCCGTCTCTCCACCCACTGTCCAGACCTCCCCTCAGGCCTTATTTCTTGCCTGGGACAATTGCAGTAGCCTCCTGGCTGGCCCCCCCGAATCCCCACTGGCCCCCTGAAATTCATTCTTCACCACTGTCGCCGGCACTGTCTTTCCTCCCCTCTGATACTTTATGGTAGAAATTTGAAAATTTTCAAGAATAGAGAAAAGTTGGTTTTATAGGGAACACTATATCCACCACCCAAATTCTACCATTAACATTTTATTGTACTTGCTGTGTTATGTTCCTATCCATCCATCCGTCTGTCGTATTTGTTTGATGCATTTCAAAGTGAGCTGCAAATGTCTGTGCCCTTCCCCTGAGGTGCTTCCACTTAACTGCCTGCAGTTCGATATCTGCTCACAGTCGGGCTTTTGGCTCCAAAGAGACCACGGTGCAGCTTTCTTTAGTCATCCAGCATCTGGGTTCAGCTGACACCAGCACCTCCGCCACACCGCCCATGTTTGACCCCAAGGAAATCAAAGTCGTGTACCTGATGTGTACCGGAGGGAAGTTGGTGCCACGTCTGCCCTGGTGCCCAAGATCCTGAAGTATTTAGAGAGAAAGTGAACTGCCACCTACAATTTACTTGAAATGCATCAAAAAAGAAGCTGGAAGGATGGGTGGAAGGAAGGGTAGATAGGCACATATATGACAAGGCACGCATAGCAAACTGTCAATTATAGCGTACAGGCGGTGGGGATGTGAGTGCTTCACTATATAAGTATTTGACGTTTTCCGTATTATGAATATTTTACTAAAAAGATGTTGAGGGGAAAGTGATTCACGTGCAGCAGCGGTCCCCAACTTTTTTGGCACCAGGGACTGGTTTCATGGAAGACAATTTTTCCACGGACCGGGGAGTGGGGGCTTGGGGAGGATGGGGGCAAGCGGAGCTCGGGTAGTGACGCACAGGGTGGGTCCTGCCGGTGCAGGCGGGTGTTGAGTGAAGCCCCGGCATGCGAGCTTCTCGCGCCGACGCCCTCTGCTCCTGCAGCTGCGATCACTGTAAACACTTTCCTGCCCGTCTTTTTGGCACAGGACTTATCCTTTTACAATAATCACTGAAGGATCAAACTTGAGTTATGTTTGCACCCTATCCCCACCTCTCATGAGCACGTCTTCGAGGTTCTTCCATATCGGCAC
>CAUYSK010101511.1:0-41269 GCA_963575035.1 Avahi laniger
CTTTCCCTTCAATTTCACAAATATTTCAGCCTTACCGTGTTTCACAATGAGGCAACGGGCCAGTCAGTAAATAAAAACTATTTCTGCCGAGCTCTAGGAGGGATGCGATGCCTCCAAATGCTTGAGCCTTGGAAGGGAACATGTGTGAAGGTTAAGAACACCAGCTCTGGAATCAGACAGCTGGAGTCTGATGATCGGCGGTTGCCTGTTTATGAACTGTAGGATCCGAGGTGGGTTGTCAGACCTCTCTCGGTGCTTTAATTCCCTCACTTATAAATGGGGTTAATAATAGTGCTGATCTATAGGGCTGTTGAGAAGATCGCGTTATTATATGTAAAACACACAATCAGTACCTGGCTCTTATAAGTGTCAGCTGAGCTTTAACCATTCTTATTAATGTATATTTCTGAGTAAATAAACAGAAAGGGTTTGGTGAGAGAGCTAACCTGAGGTACTTAAGCATCCTTATAACGTTAACCAATTTTATACTGTGCCACTCACTGTAATACATGCACTCCCAGGGGCTCCACGTTACATTAATTAGCTTGTGATATTTTTATCGATTCTTGTCCGTGTTTCAGAAAGCCTTGCGGTGGTTTTTTTTTTTTTTTTTTTTTTTTGGCCATGAATTGAGGCATGACTCCCAATCAGAAAAAATAACGAGCAACCATCTAATGTAGTGAGAACACAACAAAATTATAAAATATAGTTATTTTTAAAAGGACATAGCTATTTTTTAAAATAAGACCACATTAGATAATTTCTTCCTATACCCCAGGGACCATGGTTTTAAGGACTTGATCTCAGGCAGCAGGAGGAGACGGTATTCATTCTTTTCGATTGAAGTGGTTCAGAATTGGCCATTAATTGACCTGGGAGTGAGAAGAAAAAAGGATTGGGTATAAAAATATAATAGGGTTCACTTGAAACCAGCCAAGCACTTGAACCTGCCCCAGAGGGGTCTTTCTCTGCTCTTAAAACCTGGGTGAACTATGAAAGGAAAGTGTTATTCACCAGAAATACAGAAAATGGCATGTAAAGTTATGCCCACACGGTGCAAGTTAGGAATTATTGGATCAACACAGCACATTGTCAACTCCCAGGGGCCATCCAACCTTGGGATTCCATCCATAACTAATGGGTTATATACAGTATATCTGTGGTCATGTTTCCTGTGATTGCCAATATATTTGGTGTGTGCTGTCTGTGGTTGTCAAACGTGGAAGATAAGAGCACAGGGTCTCAAAAGGATGGCTCTGGTTTCAAATCTGTTTAGCAGAATCATCTCACGTATGTGGCTTCTTGTTTTCAAACCCTGGGTTCCTCATCTATAGAAGAGGGATAAAATAGTTTCCACCTCCTAGGAGTCCTGTGACGATTCAATGAACTGATGTTTGGAAAGTTCTTAGCCCTGTGCCTGGCACAGAGTAGGTACTCATAATAACCGTTACAACTCCTACAACTGTTCATTATTATCAGTGGTATGGTTTTGGAAATACTACGTATGTGTTGAACTCATAGTCCTCACAAGGCTCGAGATAGGTATTATCATCAGGCTCATTTTAAAGGTGAGGAGAGCAGAGAGCAGGCTTAATGAATGAAGACTCATTTGAAGTCTCCTTGGACAAAGAGTCCGGGGCTGACCCATGCTGTTGGCTCCTAGGACAGGACTGTGCAGCCCAGGCTCAGATCACCCCTCACCTTGTCACGTGTTCTCAGCGAGCAGCTATGCAGAGGCACAAAGGCTGGAGTGGGAGCCACCTTCCGCCACCTGCAGGGGACCCTAGCTGTAATAATATCAGAGCTCAGCAATAGTCTCCTGATTGCTTCGTGTACTGCCCCCAGCTTGTTAGGGAAGCTTTCGCTTCACACCCCAGACTTAAGAACCTGGTACTTTTTTTTTTTTTTTGAAACAGAGTCTCACTCTTTTGCCCGGGCTGGAGTGAGTGCCGTGGCGTCAGCCTAGCTCACAGCAACCTCACACTCCTGGGCTCAAGCGATCCTCCTGCCTCAGCCTCCTGAGTAGCTGGGACTACAGGCGTGCGCCACCATGCCTGGCTAATTTTTTCTATATATTTTTAGTTGTCCAATTAATTTCTTTCTAATTTTAGTAGAGACAGGGTCTCGCTCTTGCTCAGGCTGGTCTCGAACTCCTGAGCTCTAACAATCCGCCCGCCTCGGCCTCCCAGAGAGCTAGGATTACAGACGTGAGCCACCGCACCCGGGCAGAACTGGTACTTTTTATTAGTATAAAAGGTATCATTTTCGCTCCACAATTTTGGGCATAAAAAAAAAACCACATTAATGTATTTCTCTAAACCCTTAATTCTGACTACATCCTCATTCATTCATCAAGATGGCAAGAGTTTGTTCCCTGTTTCCTCTCCCTCAGCTCACGTCCTATCTCACAACAGGGAAGGGGTCTCTTGTCATCAGTCCAACAGTTGCCACTAAGGGGCTCGGTGCCCAAGGACGTGCAGTCCACTTGAAGGCCAAAGACTCGATCCCTCCCAATCGAAGCAGGGGTCCTTTGCTGTGCCTAAGACACACCTCTTGGAATGCAGACACACCGAGGTCCACATGGTGTCCCCTCAGATGACTGCCCCCTCTTGATGCCCACAGCAGGCAGAGTGTCTGGTTGTCATTTGCTCACCACGTGGAGATGCCATCCCTTCCTTCTTTGGGGGTGCTACACCCTTCTCCATGCCGTCTTTCCTCCCCCATACCCAAGCCTCAGAGCACCTCTCCTCTCTTTGGGAGTTCAGCTCTTTGCAAAACAAAGCTCCTTAACGCTGCATAAGAGAGGCAAGGGGTGCCCCAATATTCAGGTCTCAAAATCCTTCTTGCCGCTAGAACAGCAAAAAAAAAAAGTATTTGTCCTTCTTTCTGACCCTTCTCCAGCAATGACAGCAAAAACGCAAGGCGAGTGTCCATAAACCAGCCTGCCACACTTCTCTTTTCAGCAAGACTCTTGAAAAAGTATCCAACTCAGGCTGAAAATGGAAACACTCTATATTTTTTAATCACAACTACATGTTAGGGCTAATCGGTGGCCCAACACGCTGCAAAAAACCCTTTGATTCTTTATACCTGAATTCTCAGTGGTGGAATTGGCTACTCTTTTGAGGAACAGACCATTATGAAGTTTTGACCGGCAAAGCTTGTTAGCTATTGACTGTAACAACAACCACTGGTGAAACAGATAATCTTTTTCTTTCAGATTTGTATTAACTTCCAGGTAACTTCAGTTTGAATTTCATTTCATTCACCAAGATTTACCATAGCCTATTTCTCCAAGTACTTCGAATTCTTCAAATACAATTTTTCTTCCTTCAATTCTGATCCATTCTTAGTCCAGACTCCAGACACACAAGGCTTAGGGAGCAAAGAGATCATGTGCCAGGTCCCAGTCGAGGCCGTGGGGATACAGAGAGAAGAAGATGCCTACAGGTCCTCACAGGCCTCGTGCTGGTATAGCCAGGCCCTGTTCTGAATGCTTTACGTATATTAACTCATTTAATCCTCATAACAACCCCATTTCAGAGATGAGAAAACGGAGGCCCAGAGAGGTTAAGAAACTTGCCTAAGATTGCACAGCTAGTAGGTGGCCCAGGCAGTCTGGCATCAATGCACCCTTAACACAGGGCTGTGAATACCGATCTATCGATTGATTGATCGATGGCGGCTGAGTGTTAAGAGGGAAATAAACAAGAAGGTGATACATAAAGTTGGGTGGGGATGGGCGTCCGCATGTGCTGATCACCAAAGGTTATCCGGGAGGCAGCATTTGAACTATTAAACCAAACCTGGAGGATGGCAAGGAGCCAGCCACCCAGAGAGTGGGGTAGGAGGGTGACGGGCCTTCCAGGCAGGGGGAACAGGAACTGGAAAAGCCACAAGAGGGCAAGAGAGGTTTCAGGGCAGACATGAGGCTGCGTGACAAGGCACAGGGAGATGGGAGAGTGGTATGTGAGGGAGACAGAGAGGATGCGTCAGGAGCAGAGGGAGGCCACCGCCGTCTTTAACCAGGCTCGGCAGTGAGCAGTGATGTGATCTGAGCTGCTTCTCCAGGCCCGCCTGCTGGTGACCAGGGGCTTGGAAGAGGGTGGTGCAGCTGGAGGGGAGGGGGTGGCAGGGTCTCTGGTGTGGTCAGGTGGCGAAAGATAAGACCGGATGGACCAGGAGGGCCTGGTGCCCAGGACCATCTGAAGGAGTGTGGACTATGTTCCCAAAGCCAGGGAAGCCCTGAACAGGTTTTAAGCAAAGAAGTTACAGGATCCAATCTGAGTTTTAGGAGAATTGCCCCGGCTAGAGCGGAGGATGCATTCGAGAGAGACAAGACATGCTAGAGACATCCGGTGGCAAGTGATGTGCACCGAAGGCTGCTGGGGACAGCGGTTGCTCTTTCATCCCCAGGCACTGTTGGAATAAGTCAGCCAAGGGGCTGCTCTCAAGGAACTTTCAAGAGGTATTGATGAGGACAGGATTGGTGATCAATTGAGTGTGAACGATGAGAGAAAGGAAGGAGAGAAAAGACCCTTCTGTCCTTGGGGGCGGAGGAGGGAACATGCTATTTATTAAGAGAAGAGGATTTGCCAGTGGGACAAGTTCAAGTTAGGATGCAGAGAAAACTCCAGTGGCCAAGTTGGAAAAGCAGTAGACGTGGACACAGTTGGCCCAGCGCCTCCTCTAAGGATGGGAAGGAAAGACTGAAAGAGAAACATAGGTCTGAACATTTCCTCACTGCCGCCTCCTAGGTATTGGAGTCCAAACAAACCAGAACTATTGCACAGAAATGATCTGCTTCCAAAGAAACGCTATTCCCTTTGAGGGTGGCAGCATGCCAGGAGACAGGGGCTTTCATTGCATCGCAGAAGAACTGGGCTTTGCATGGAATCCGTCCTCAAAAACTCCGAAAGCACTGGAAAAATCTCGTTCAAACCTGGTTTCCCATTACTCAGATTCAGATCAATAAGTCAAGTCCCCAGTGACCAGTTAGGTGATCACGACAGCTCGCAACAACATCGGTGATCCTTAACACCGGTGTTCAGCTTTTTCTCCAACGCTGACTGTATGCGAAGTTTCCTTTCTATTGACTATGAAATTGTCAAAAATTTTCGCCACTCATCTTTAGGGAAGAATACACGACGTAAGTCTGAAAAAGAGTTAATCTTCAGTCGGTTGGAAGGTAGGATGTGAGAGATTTCTTCTTCATCACAAAGTTTGTGAGACTTCACAGCCCGTTGGTGCCCTGGAAATGATGGGGCCAGATATCCCAGGGCCCCCAGCCGCGGTAGGAGGAAAACCAGTCTCTCCCCTCCGGAGTGGATGGATGCTCGGTGGGAGTTCGATACTGGAGCGGGTCCTAGAGAGGGATTTTACCCCTGAAACAAGTCGACTTTTGCTCGGTGGATGCTGGCGCCTGCTTCTCCCTTTATTTAACCCGGTGTTTTGACAATGCATGAAAAAAATGTGTCTAAGAGCAAATTGAGCTGCTCAAGCAATAAACATTTAGACACATAGTGTGAATTGAGTTATTGTTCTTGGTGGGGGTTTTCCCAGAGTTTGTTTCTCTTTTTGGGGAGGAGGACGAGTCAGCCCGGTCCCCTCCCCCGGCTCTAGCTGGAAATGAAAGTCTCCCTTTCGCAGTGATTGTCGCGAAGCCTCGACAATAGCCCCATGACTAGGTTATCTCGCAGCAACTTCCATTTAAGAGTTGGGGGGAGATTCAAATCCAAGACAATTGCACTGGATCGAGGGGTAAGAGCCGCGCCTTCAGCCGAGGGAGCCGCCTCTCCGGGCTCGCAGGGTAGGCGAGGGCCTCTCGCGGGGGTCCGGGTGGGCTGGGGCGGAGGGAGCAGGCGTGCTCGGTTTGGGGATCGGCGCGCGCGGCCGGCAGCCTGGTTGGGAGCGAACTTTGTGTCGCCGGCGGGAGCGGCGGGGAGGGGCCGGGACGCGGAGCCAGCCGGGGCCACTCGGGGCGTCCCCGGCTTTGCAGGCGGAGGCGGGCGTGCCCCGCGGTCCGGATCGGGGACGGGGGCGGCGGTGCCCGGCTCGCACACGACCCAGCGGCCGCCGGCGTTGGCCGGGGCGCGGCGGTGCGGCCTGGCGCGCGGCCAGGCTCGGCGGGAGCGGCGCGAGCGGGCGATGGGCTGACGCGCAGGGCCCTTGGCGGCGGCGGGGACCGGATCGGGGCGGGAGGCGGCGCCGGGCGCGGAGGCCGCCTGGTAGGCCACGGGCCTGCGCCGGGGCGGATGGGACGCCGGTTCCCGCGGACCTGCCGCCTGCAGCCCGAAGTTCCTCGGCTCCGCGGGAAGCGCAAAAAATAAAAGGTAATGTGTCTTTGTTTCCCGGTGGCGATGGCAGGGAGGCATTGATCATGCAGCACTTCTCTCTCCATTTTTTTCCTGCTGGGTTGGGGCAAAGGGACATCCCACTTCTCCTGGACTGGGGGCTTGGAGTCTTTTATTTCGCGTATGTTACAATTTTGAAATACACACCCCACGTGGGGCGCATACGATGCCGCCTTCTGCTGCCCTGCCCCCTACGCACACGCTGTCTTCCCTTGGGCACCTCAAATCGCACCCTGGCTCATTTACCCAGGGAGACAGGAAAGGACATTGCTGTAGGCAGACCTGGGTGGGTTTTATTGTTTTAAAACATTTTCTGGAAGTGACAGGGGAGTCCTGTCCTTCGGGTGCAGGAGAGGGCGTTTCAGACAAGGGTGGCAGGAGGCGGGCCCTGATCGCAGGCTGCCTGGGACCGCTAAGATGGACCGGCTGCCTTTTTACATTCCAAATGGCTGCAGCAAGTTTGATGCAGAGAAAAGGGGAGTGAAGAGGGGGAGAACAGGAGGGAACCCCCTTTAGCACGTGCTCATTTAAAATTGGCTAAATGCATCGCTTCTGTATGGTAGGCAGCTGCCCAAATGTTGGTGCATGTCGAATTCAGCAAAGATTACCCAGTCCTGCCTGCTCTGTGAGCGCTGTGTGGGCTGCCTGTGTGTAACCAGCAAGCCGGTGCCTTTCTCCGCTACCCTGTTAGCAGAGTAACTGCTCAGTAGATTTGGGCATATTCTGCGAAATTTCCCAGGGATGGCTGATCTAATAATAGCTCTGGCGGTGGCTTCTTAATACCATCCCCATTCTGAATGATGCAGCCGTGCCAGCCCCCGGGAAGCGCGGCTTGCTGAGAAACGAGATCCAATGCCTGCCTGCCGGTAAAGGACTCCCTGACCCCACCGTGAATGGATGAGGCTCTGTCTCCCCTATGAATGGAACATCCCAGTAGAGGCTGCTACCGCCGTTTCTGGCTTCGTTCAGATACTGATGAAAGGGTTGCTCAGAAAACCTAGATAGGCACATTTCTGAATCCGAGCTAGTCGGTGGTGACAGCCTGTTCCATTTTGGACTGACATCTGCATTTACCTGATTGAGGGTTCCCTTCCACCTCTGCATCCGTAAGTGTCATCCTGTTCCAAAAGCGTGACTGCTAAGTGGGAAAGCACCAGGGAGCCCAGACTGCTGATTTCATCTAGCGAAGCCAGTGTTGAGTCCCAGGAAAGTACCCACGGAGTTGCAATAATCTGTCCCTTAGACTTTATGGGATTTAGCTATGTGTTCCATCTTTAATGCACACAGAGTGCTTTGGGCGGGGGGGGGGCACATTTCCTTTCATTGCTTTATTTTTGGTCTTTAAATTGCATGAAGCCCACTTATTGCCATAGTGTTTGGCCTCGTTTGTGGTGGAGCGTAACTTGAACAGAGCCGGAAGACCAGAGCCTCAGATCAGCAGAAATCTGGTTTTGATTCTCAAAGTGTTACTTCTCTCTTGCAACCTCGAATGTCAGGAGATGAGCGAACTTGGACATTGTCTTCTCTTGAATCCATTCTGCTGCAAATGAAGTTTGAGTTTCTTTAAGGCACAACGAGAATGAGGGTCCCCGTGGCAAATAGGTTTGAAGCCATTTGGTCCTGAGAGGTTGAATGGCTACAATTAATTTAATTGGAGGCAATATTTGAACATGCTTTGAAATCAGCCCTGCATTGTCCGGCCAATGAATAGAATGTTGCCTGCAGATAACTTGGAAAGAAGTAATGACTGATGCGGAGAGTTGTGTGGGTAGAAGTAACCTTTCAGACAAAAGTTAAATAATTCTTCTTTCATTAAAGGGAAACAGTTTTAGTAGAATGAGGATCAGACAATCTCGCCACCCTCTTTCGTTCTGGCCAAGTGTGACGTGCCACCGCCATTGCCTTATTCTTTTTGGCATTTGTCTTGGACTAATTTTATTAATATGACTTGTTATTTATGGCACCGGGTCTCTTTGTAATTTATAGACATTGTTGCTGAGTCCCCCGAGAGCCTGGCAGGTGGCTAGTGCCATTAGCATTATCTTGTCATTGGGGAAACTGAGGCCCCTTGAGGTTCAGTGAGTTGCAGATTTCATAATCCATGGGAACTGTATCCCAGATGTGTGCAACCCTGGGTTTTATTGTTACAGCAAAGTTACAGCCTGAGGTCAAAGAAAAAGATAGGAAATGAATCCTTGCTTGGAACTTGGAAGAAAAAGCGCAGTGGAATAGCAGACATGCAAGAGTTGTCAAGGAAAAGACCCTTGAGTCAACCTTGCTGAGGGCGTGAAAAACGTGTGATTGGTTTGTGGTGGGAAAGAGAGTGATGAGAAGGAAATTCCAGGAAATCTCTCATTGCGGGGATGTGCCAGGCTACCTTTGTCTTTAAGTAAGTGTGGGCCAGACCTCCTTCAAAGATCAATACTTACTTTACTGCATAAATATACCACTTGGGCTCACACTGTTTGTGCTGACGTGTGTGCACAAAATGCTTGTAGTTCTGTTCACGTGTGTCCTGCAAACCACATACTTATCCCGTACAAGAGCTGCATTTAGCCCGCCACACCACACGGAACGAAAGTACAATGGAGCAATTTACAATCTAAAGCTTTGGAAGATCGAAAGAACAGTAAAACTTTTGGAGAATCTCTAGTTCAATATGTCAAAATGAGAAATAGGCTTGCTAACTGCTAACTTCCTTATGAAGTTCTTTTAAACTACGCTCTACGTAGTTATCCGAATGTCTTGAGTCTGGGTTCACCGGTCACTTTAACTCTAGCTTTCATTCTTTGTGTATCACTTGATGTGATGATAAAATTTGTGGCAGAAATTCTCTGCTTAGGTTAATGCATTGTGAAACATCTCAGCATTTCAATTAGAAGTGATTTCTAATGCCCGCTGATAGGAGGGCAATAGGGTAATGATCTTCCAATGATTATTCAGTCTAAACCCTAAAAACTACATTCCTCTTGAGCTAAACAAGGAGCCAAAGAGGAGCTCCCTTACCTAACAGGATCACTAGATAACCCAGACCCACGTTCCCTTGGGACCTTCCCAGGACACTATGTTTGTCCCTGTATCCCACCTTGTTTATTTCTCCCATCCAAGTACTAACCAGACCCGACCCTGCTTAGCTTCTGAGATCAGATGAGATCAGGAGCATTCAGGGGGGTATGGCCATAGACACACCTTGTCCATTTGTCATTCTCTTTTGTCCATTGCTCTCTGAAAATGCCATGAAAGTTACAAAACAAGATATTAGATGTCTCCAAAAAGTTAGTCATTACAATGAGAAAAGGAAGAGAAGGGATTGTTGTATCATTTGTGTAGGGTTTGTAGATACTTGAATTTTTCCTATAATGAGCAATATCAAATAGTCGGAGAATATGGGAAAAGTGACTACTAAAAATCTGATCTGTTGAACAAGGGTGAGCTGTGAGTATTTTATCTTATGGTGTTCCCTCTAGCCGTAATCGGACTGAAGTACATTGATGGTATTTTCCTCTTTTTTTGGTTTTTGCTTTTCCCAGAACATTTCATCTCCAGAGCTGGAACAATAGCTCTTGGAACCCTGGGTTTCAGAGTCCCCATTGCACACAAAGGCCAGACGGTTTCACTGCTCTCTTCTGCGAGAAGTTTTCCGCATCAGCATAAATCCAGCTTATCAAAAATTCTGTCCACAGCAGTTTCCTTTTAGTTCCTTAAATCCATCACTTGTCACCTTTTCCTCTGTCCCATTGGATCAGCATGTCTTTCTCTTATAAGAAATAATTTAGACACACCCTACATTGAAGGCAGCCGGCTCCACCACGAGTAGCATTATCCTAAAAATATCTATCATTGCTCTTCTCTTACTTTTACAGAAGATGATCAGAGCTGTTGCTACTGTTTAGCAAATCGCACTAATGCTTATTTTGGGTGCTAATGAGTGTGTGCCTGTGTGTGTTCAGTTCTTAATCGTATCAGTGGAAATCATATATCTTCCCCTCAAAGAGAAACACTCTTCTCTTTGAAGATGGAAATTACTGCTAAGAATGAAGACCACAATTGTTGGAAAGTAATGGAAGAATACGAAAGATCTGGTTCAGTTCAGTGGACTTATTACCACCAAATAATCGAGAAAAAATGAGCTGGTGGCCTCCGTTTGAACCGAACGAGTAACCTCCCACAGATGCCCAAGCATAACTCACTCTAATTCAGAGACGGCTCTCGGGGGATCTAGCTTGTTAGGAAGCACGGTCTCTGTCACGTGTCGTGTTTTCTAGGTTTTGGTTTTAAAGGTGAGCTCCGGCCATCCCATGATGCAATGCAAGAAGAAACTTGTCCATGGTCAAGAGCATTGATAACGCGTACCCGTAGCTCCACACTCCGCAACACGCACGTGCTGCTTCTTGCTCCTGTCATTTTAGCGATTATTTACCAATCCATGGCTACCGCCTAGTTTTTGTTCACATCATACTCAGGACATTTAACCTGCTGCTCGTGATAAGTACTGATTCTTGCTGAGTGAGCAAATCACAGTGAATGTATCTTACCACACTCCAATGTGGATCCATTTAGGCCTTATTAGAAACTTGAAAACCCAGTGGTCTAAAGTATAATGTAACTTGTTCGGGACTCCTGTGTCCGATCTGTGCTGTGATGTGGCTCTTCTTTCTCAGTTAGCAATGCCTTGCAACCTTAGAGCCTGGATCCTCGACCCTGATGCAAAGTACTAAATGCGTTCATGGTATTTTTCACTTCAGATTGGCCGAAACCTCTCCTCCCGAACTTGAGGCTGTAACTCTACAATTTCTACTGGAATCTGCCCCTTCTTTGGCGATGTTGTCTTCCTTGCAGGGCTCTTGCCTTTCTTTGTCTTCGCTGTAGGAGGAATGCATGAAAAAAATGGCGTGTAATGGCGAATTAGATTGCTAATGCATGACAGGGAATGGAAATAATCATCGGCCAGTCGCCAGCCTGTGCCATTCGTAACCATAAAATGCACAATTACGCTCTCACCACATGCCTGGGAAGAAGTGTACAGATGTGACAGACCCAGGCTAGGAAACCAAAGAGTGCGGGCCACGCAGAGCCGGTGACGACACACCTGCCAGGGGAGATGGCTCACCCCTCCCTGCTCCTGCTGGCTACGGCCAAGAAATACCCGATATTTACTCCTCCGGTGCTCAGAGAAGAGAGGGGAGGGTGCTGAGGACATGAAGCAGACAGGGAGCAGAGCACAATGGAGAGCAGTGTTCTGCCTTCTCAATCCCCTTTTATTGGGGTGGTGGAGTGTTTTGCGACAGAAGAACTGCAGAGTGACCAGTAGCACAGATGTAGCCTGCAGGTCTTGGCAGGAGGAAAGAGACATGTGCAGAAGGCAACAGCGGCGACGGCTACCGTGGGCAAGGGCTGCGTGGCACGTTCCAAATTCAATGCCCTCTGCGAACCCTGTGCATACATGATTAGGATAATCGGGGTCGGGTCAAACGTTTTTTTTTTTTTTTTTACTTTATTTATTTATTTATTTATTTATTTATTTTTTCAGAATATTATGGGGGTACACACGTTTTGGTTACATAAATTGCTTTTGTGCCGTTTGAGTCAAATTTGTAAGTGTGCCCATCCCCCAGATAGCGTGCATTGTACCCATTAGGTGTGACTTTACCTGTCCCCTCCTCCCCGCTCCCGCGTGCTTGATTTCCGATGAATGTTACTTTCTTATGTGCACATAAGTGTTGATCGATTAGTTCCAATTTAATGCTGAGTACATGTGGCGTTTGTTTTTCCATTCTTATGATAATTCACTTAGAAGAACAGTCTCCAGTTCCATCCAGGTTGATATAATAGGTATTAGTTGACCATTTTTTTTGTGTGGCTGAGTAGAACTCCATGGTATACATATATCACATTTTATTAATCCACTCATGTATTGTTGGGCACTTGGGTTGTTTCCACATCTTTGCAACTGTGAATTGTGGTGCTATAAACATTTGAGTGCAGATGTCTTTTTTATATAATGTCTTTTTTCCTTTGGGTAGATGCCCAGTAGTGGGATTGCTGGATCAAATGGTAGTTCTGCTTTCAGTTCTTTGCGGTATCTCCGTATTACTTTCCATAGAGGTTGTACTAGTTTGCAGTCCCACCAGCAGTGTATGAGTGTTCCTATCTCTCTGAATCCATGCCACCATTTGTTGTTTTGAGACTTTTTGATAAAAGCCATTATCACGGGAGTTAAGTGATTTCTCACTATGGTTTTGATTTACATTTTCCCGATGATTAGAGATGTTGAGCATTTTTTCATGTTTTTTGGCCATTAGTCTGTCTTCTTTTGAAAAGTTTCTGTTCATGTCTTTTGCTCACTTTTTAATGGGGTTGTTTGATTTTTTTCTTGCTGATTTGCTTGTGTTCTTCATGGATTCTAGTTATCAGCCCTTTATTGGATGTGTAGCATGCAAATATTTTCTTCCATTCTGTAGGCTGTCTATTCGCTCTAATGATTGTTTCCTTGGCTGTGCAGAAGCTTTTTAATTTGATCAGGTCCCATTTATTTATTTTTGTTGTTGCTGTGATTGCTTTTGGGGTCTTCTTCATAACATTTGAGAGAGATGGCATGTTAGGAATGCAAGGGTGTATGTAGATCATTTTTGCAAATGAGGAAGAGCTTACAGGCATCAAGAGACCATGCCAAGGTCTCAGCTACTGCACCAATCCTGGAGTCTCAGGCTCCTGATGTGGATTTACAGGATGCAACAGAGTGCGGCAGAGAGGGGACTGTGACATCATCTCACCCTGGGTTTGATGGCCTCACCAGCTCTGCTACTTACTACCTCTGAGGCCTTGGGTGAATAACTGAATCTCTCTGACCCTCAGTTGCCTGATTTATAAGAAAAGTTACATTCAGAGGAGCAAATGAGATCGTATCTATGAAGCATCAAACGATCAAAAAGTATGAGAGACTCTTAGAATAAGAAATTTTGTCTTTGTGTTCCCCCTCCCCCACTTGGCTTACTTACGCCACTGGAAGGCGCAATAATGCAAACTTTGAGGGGACTTAGAACCCACTGGGGTGTGAGAAGGCAGTGGCTGTGGGAGTAGAGATACTACAGAAATAAACGGTGCATCCTTACTTAAAACACGGAAATGAGTTTTATAGACAGAAGCAGCATAATGGGAACAAATGTTAGCTTTGATATTTCGCACGTGTCACCTAGCTTTCCAGAAAGGGCTCTGCAGGTAAAGGTACGACCCTAGCAAGCCTTATCTTGTTAGGAACAGGAAAGGTTTGTGAAGAATGGCAGATGGCAGGATGGAGTAGAGTGTCCGGGCTGTGAAAGGGAATGGGAGAGCCCAGGGCCGTCCTGTATCTAGGGTCTCCCTGAGTCTGCGAGATCAAGGTAGAGAGGGTTGGTTGGGGGAGGGGAAGGAAGAGAAGACAAATGATTTTGCCTTTGCCCTAATGGATCATATCGCCAACCTTTCTAAAAATTTTCAATTTTTAAAAATGATCAGAATGCTCTTAAGGCTTTTCTCTTGAAAAAATTCTAGAATAGAAACAAGAATGACCAAGGTTGTGTCAATGAATGGCAATGCCATCCCTTCCTTAACAGCAAAGGCAAAAACCCAGTGACTGCATAATATCTTTGGTTACTTCCCATTCATTGCCGTTAATTAGGAAGATTTTCAACTGCTGCTTACTTAATATATTTCACTCCAGTAATTAATGCAACAAGTTAATGGCAGAAATAAGCCTGAATCCTAAGTATACTAAATGCTTCTTGGAATTTTTTTATGCCAACCACTCACCCACTCCAGAAATACTGAGATAGTTTCCTTGTCGTATGAAAAGTCAAAGTGCCAATTTGCATAATTTTCATCAAAAATTATTTAAACACTTAATGACCTGCTAGGTGTTAAATAAAATAAATCAGAATGAGGGAGGAACCATCTTCTGGAGCCCGATTGAACAGGCAGACACAGGCAGCAGAAGAAAAACATTAAACAGCAAGTACAAACAGGGAAAGTATTTATAGAACATTCTCTCTGCTTCCAAGACTAGGATATATTTTAGATGAACCCTAAGGGACAGCTTATGGCCATCTTTTGCCTAGACAGGGTGGGGTGTGTCTGTCATTTTATGGAGAAATTATAAGCTGGTATTTGTTTGTGGTTCCCTCCTTACTTTATTGTGGAAATATGGCTTTTGTAATCCACAATGATTTAGTTTGCCTGCTTTTCTGTTCCTAAGGTTACAAATTAGTCAATAGAGATTTTGTGCTATTTCGATACAGAGATCTACAACTCCCAACCTGGAAAGATAGCCAACTACTTGGAGAATAATATCCCAAAGCACAGCCCTTTGTTTCTTATGCAGCTAGATTCTACTTTTCTTCTTGCCAATAGATCTGACCACCCTGCTTGAGCACTGACAAAACTCAACTGAAACATTTTGTGAACTGTTAATTTCAGATTGTGATTTTTGGCTTTGTGTTGGACACAGAAAAGTCAGTGCTCAAGCGCCCACGCTCCTTGCTGGTAGACGCCGTGGGGGAGCCCAAGTCCTGCAGCTTGCCCAGCTGCGACCCTCCCTGAGTGAGGTTGTGTGTCAGGCTGGCTTTGAAATGGGTCATTCTGGGTTCGACTACTTAGCAGTGTTCCTTGAACACTGTTCCCCAAAGGATCCTCGCTGGCTAGGACTCCAGGGCCTGCAGATGCTTTGGTGTGTTCCCTTCGTTGTCCCTTAGCCCCACCTGTGGTTTTCTGATGACTCCTCTTCCCCTTCCTCCTGAGGCTCGGCCCTCATTGTCCTGGGGTGCCTGAGTCACCACGCCTGCCTCAGGCTTCCTCTCCGTTCCACTGCCGGGATGCGGCTCTGCTGTGGCGAGACTTTTAAATCAAATTTCTCCAGTGTCTTGGTCACTCGTTGTCCTAGCTGCTTTTAGGGTGAGGTGCCCACTGCGTCCGCACCGTCATAGCTCAGGACCGCCTCTCTTTCCTGAGTCACTGTGAAATCAGTGCAGCTTATCCCTTTGTCACCTTCCTACCCCCCCCACCTCTCCGCCGCCTTGTCCCCCTTCCTGCCTTCATTCCCTGCAGACCGCAGTCCTTAGCATGGAATGAAAGGCCCGTCACGATCGAGTGGCTTCTTATTTCTTAAACCTCCTTTCTTATGTTATCCTTTACACACACCTATACACACACACCTGTACCCTCGCCTCTCCCCGAGCACATTTGACCTTATCTGGACTTCAGCCTTTGCAATTACCCCCCTGCCCTTTTTTTTTTTTGAGACGGGGGTCTCATCCCTCTGTCCACGCTGGAGTGCGGTGGTGCGGTCATAGCTCACTGCAGCCTTGAACTCCTGGGCTCAAGTGATCCTCATGCCTTAGCCTCCTGAGTAGCTGGGAATACAGGTGTGCACCACCATGCCTGACTAATTTGTCTATTTTTTGGCAAGACGGGGGTCTTACTATGTTGCCCAGGCTGGTCTTGAACTCCTGGCTTCAAGCAGTCTTCCTGCCTATACCTCCCAAAGTGCTGGGATTACAGGTGTGAGTCACCGCACCCTGCTCACCACTGTGGCTTTTTAAGGGAAGGACTGCGTCTTCTCTATGGTTGATTCCACAGCACCCAACTTTGTGGCTGGCATTGGGAGGTGCTCAGAATTGTAACTTAGTAACTACTTGTCACGTTCACACGTGCCTGTGAGTGCTGTTTCCAGCTCAGCCCAGTGGCCCTCCCGGTGGGTGGCTCTTGCCTCTGCTCTGGTCTCTGCCTGATTCTGTGTGGAAGGGCAAGAGAATAGGGACAGTAGGACAGCTCTCATTGCTTGTATGAAAGGGGTAGCCTGGGAACCCCCCACTGGCACAATGGCAGAGAGTATTTGAGCAGCACAGTTCATTCATTCATTCATTCATTCATTTATTCAGTCATTCCACTGGTACTTACGGGTGTGCCTCCTAGGTTCCAGGAATGTCTCAGGGCGGAAAACAGAGAAAGTCTTGCCCCCGGGAAGCTTGCCTTCGAAGAGGAAGGGGCAGACGAAACACACCATCAATCAGTAAAAGACAGAGGATGCTAGAAGGTGGTAACTGCTATAAAAAATAAATAAATAATCCGGTGCGGTGACTCACGTCTGTAGTCCCAGCACTTTAGGAGGCCAAGGTGGGAGGATCGCTTGAGCCCAGGAGTTTGAGGTTGCAGTGAGCTGTGATGACATCACTGCACTCTAGCCCAGGGTGACAGAGCAAGACCCTGTCTCCAAAAAGAAAAAAAAGATAGAACTTATAAAAAGTTAAGTGATTCCTCAAAGTGCAAAGAACTCTGTTGAGATGTGCAGTTGCACAATGGAACCTTCCATGTCATTCTTCCGATGGTCTCTTTTTAACATGTGAAAGAGATGTCTCTGATTTTCATATTGAAGCAGATTTATTGATGTATCATTGACATACAACAAACTGCACATATTTAAAGCGTACTGTTGGATATAAGTTTTGACAGACGTCGACACCCGTGAAACCGTCACTACCATCAAGAACTGTAACTCCAAACTTTCAGTCAATCATTTTAACTGGGAATCTTTCATGTGTAAAGCTCAGTGCTAAACACTAGGAAGGCTGTGACATGTCATCATCGTCCCTCCCTCCTGTCTTGGTCCTGATTTAAAATTCTGGCTTTCCCTATAATACCGTTATCTAATCACAGACCCATTTCCGGATCTTTTTCTGAAGATGAGGTGCAAATACGCTGAAGTTTGGTTACCAAAGGGCTTGGAGCGACATGGTGACCTGTTTGTCACTGGTGTTGCCAGCTGTACGAGGAAGGAGCAAAGACCAGGAAGCCGCTGTCTTTTAATCAGCTCCGATCCAGGCAAAGTCATCTCTCTCGTTCCTTCTTTCGTGGAAAGAGTCCAAACAGTAGGCTCCGTTTCAGCCTTTTCTTTCTCTCTCTCTTTTTTTTTTTTTATGAGTAGTCAACACAGTGATTATCTCCTGCTGAAAGCTCTGAGAAATTGTTCTGTGTCCAATTAGAATTCTTGATTTGACTAACAGATACAACATAACATCTTTATTTCTGTAACTGCTCACTAACTATGTGCACCCTGGATATTTTTAGCACTCCTGTTTGCTATGGTCATTGCCATTGCGTTTCAAGGCCCGGAATTCTTTTCTGTGACTGCATTTCTGCTGCGAGGCTTGTAGATCTTGGAGTGGACAGGACGGGGTAGGGGAAGCTTTGAGGGTTTGGAGTTTTCCCCCCTCATCCTTTCCTCCCCACATTTCCCCTCCTCTCCCAGCCTCATCCCCTACCCCCGAGGTTAAATGGTGTTGGTAACAAAGAGAACAGCTCTACAGCTTGTCCTCTGCTGGGAGCTGCTGCAGCAAACCAGGCGCCCTGGGCGGGTCTCTGTCTGGAGTGGCTCTGGGGGGCAGCCGGCCAGTGTTGGAACCTCCCGCAAGATGAATGGAGGGAGGGACCTTCAGCTCAGCTCCTTGCAAGAGTGAGAAGTCCCTGCCAATGACATTCTAGCAGAATCCTTTCCAAAGAACTCTCTTATGTAAACGGAAAGACAGTAGCCTGCAGCCCAGAGGGACTGCCCCATACCGATGTCAAAGTAGCTGTCTCCCCTCCCCTCAGTGGAAGCACCACAGGTCCCCAAGCTCTCCTCCCTGCAGCTGTATATCAGGGTGGGGAGAGGGAGGGGCTTGCTTTCAACCTCCCAGAGCTGGGACCCGGAGACCACCCTGCGGGACCCGGTGATCTTCCAGTTCTGGGGAACCTGTATTGCTCAGATGTGTTTTGCTGTGATACCACCGGGAATTTGCTCCGATCTAAGAGTCTTACTGGGGTCAGCTGGGGGGATGGGGTGCTTCCTGCTAAACGTGATGGGACTTGGCATCTGACCACTCAGGCCCTGGATTCTACACCTGGGACCGGAGTGGCTGCTTCATATCTAATGCAAATTGAGCCAAAGCAGGTGGCCTGGCAGGCCATACCCATTCCTTAGGTGACCATTTTCCCACTACATGTCAAGAGCAGTCAAAGACCCAAGGGTGGAATTTGGAAAGCTTGCGGATGGTCTAGAATGCCTACTTTCAGCCCCACACATCCCTGGGGGGCCATGGAGGGTATGACTATAGTATGGTAATACACAGAGAGGATTGTTTATGGGGAGCAGAGCCCATTCTCACCCTCTCTTCCCTATGTGGCCCTGGCAGATTGACGTCCGTTCTGCCTCACAGATGGTCGCGCAGGTATATGAACTAAAAAGAGTACACTTGTTCCTGAGCCTGGGTTTGGGGACATGTTTCTACAGAATAGGCAAATTAAAACATATCTCACCGAATGCAAACTGAGTTTTACGGTATCTATGTTATGAAATTGCCCTTGAAATGATCTATAAGGATATATGCTGTTTAAATACATATTTATTAATTCGTGTAAAATATTTATTGAATGTCTACTAGGGCAGTCACACCATTCTATTTCAATCACACATATTATCATTCTGATATCAATAAAATATTTACAGCCGTGAAAACATTGTGTAATAAGACCTATAGTTGTAAATAGCGCTGTCTCTTCCCATAGATCACACCATAAGCAAAATATTAAAAATTAACGTTTGAAACGATAGGTTAGATTTAACACTGGAGCAAAGTAGGCAAATTCCTGTTATCCACGCCGTGGATGTTCTTGGTTTTGGAGCACACAAATGCGTTCCCAGGCCTGAGACGACACGTGGTTTACATGTCACATAGAGGACACTCAGCTGCACATTTGTGCAAGAGAAATTGATAGGACAAAAAAAGTCGAAGAACGTGTTTGTGCCTATCAGTCTGTAGTGCAGATTTTTAAGCCTTCTGAAGAGCGAGGGAATGTTGTATTTGTTCCATGAAACTGTATGTGGTACGGAAACAGGAAGCATTATGAATGATACATCAGTTACTAGAATTCTTGGAATTCTTGTTTCTGGGTAGATATCCTCGTCTTCTGCATCACAGCTTATTCGAGGAGGGGAAGGGATCCTTTCTATGACTACCCCGGCTCGTGGTTTCTGGCCCCTTCCTGATCACAGCTGTGATAAGGGGGGACCCATTCCATCATGAACAATGATGCTTGTTCAAAAGTTCTTCCTTCTATTGAGTTCAAATGTGTCTTCTGGAATTTCCATGCACTGATTCTATTTTTTGCACACCAGAAGCAAAGTGCTTCTCCTTTCACACTATGTGCATCCAGTTAGCAGGTCTTCACATCTGTCCCTCCAGATATGCCCGGGACAGTCCCAGTTTATACCTGTTCTCTCTGCGTCATCGCAGTGGCCTCCTTTCTCACTCACAAAAGTGTCTTGGGATGGCCGATAGATTTTACGGTCACCCTACCACGAGAGCCTGCGATATCATAAGCTCCGTAAGCAGTTTTTCCGGCAGTCCTGGGAAATCGTGGGGTGAAGGGGTACCCTGCCTTGGTCTTACTCCAGTTTCTTCCATTTTTCCTATGTAAAATATGGTACCCAGAGTTGGACACAGATTTCCAGAAACCGCCGCAGAACACAGGGTGCCTCTTCATTCCATTATTCTGGATGCTAAGCTTCTGGTGTGTGAACTAAGAGCAGGGCACAAAACCATCACCAGTAGGATCCCGATTTTTGCATTTCGAAGCTTCCATCTGAACCCCTCTGCCGTCTGTAAATTTGCTAAGCATGCCTTCTGTGTACGTTTACAGATCGCTGGGGGAAATACATGTATTGAGACAGACAGCTTATATTTGAGTATCACGTTGCAGTTTTCCAAGTGCTTGTTGTGCATCTTGTTGTTAGGCACTGAGCCCCAACATTTGCCATGGGAACCCCCTTCCCAGACTCCTCTCCTTTTGGCCTGACTTATGGAGAAATTGATTTGATACCAACTTTCAGCAGCTACTTATTATTTCATAAGTGATATGGTCATCCTCAGACCATTGGAACCTCCTCTTTGTTTTCGTAAGTAGGGTTCTCTGCTATATTTCTCACCACTCCTTGCCCACTCACCGTTCTGTCCTCTGGCTCATTGCTTGGCAGACGTTTCCAGAACATGCCATGTTCACTCCATTCAAGCCCTTCTTCCCTTACGTGGCCTCTGCCAGCCGTCCTGTTCTGCAGATACCACTTTCACCAGCTGAGAGTTAGGGTCTTCCCTGATCCCCACGCCATAGCATCTTATGTCCGTCTCCATTGTCACACTGACTACTCTGTACTAGCCTGTTAACTCGTGTATTTTCTCTGTGACACATAGAAGCGCCTTAAGTATAGTAACAAAATCATGTTCACCATTATATTACCACATTTAATAAGATGCCTGTCACATAATAAATAATCCATAAGCACTTGGGTAAACACACACTGTGGTGAACATTTTTACATATGATTCTTTAATTCCATTTCTCTGATTTCATTAGGGTAATAAATTCCTAGAAGGGAAATGACTGAGCAAAGCATATGAACTTATTAGCTATTTGCATCCCAGTTTATTTCCTGTGCGGTGTTAGTGGGCTTCTAATTAAGTTGTAATTATCTGCTAATTAAACAATTTTATCGTTAACATATTAATCTCCCATTATAGGTGTCGCCATTCCCTCCTGAAATTGGCACATCCTTTTTATTTTTGCTTTTGGGGCTTTGTACAATTATTATTATTTTTTTTTTAGAATTATTTTTAATGTAGTCAAATCTATAGGTTTTTCCCTTTGGGCTTATTCATTGCTATTATGCTTAGATAAGTATAGTAATCATCAACCTATTTTTAAAATATAACTCTATGAACCACCCGGGATTTATTTTGGGGAGACAGGTGCAGTTAGTTTATATTCTTTTAGAGCTATCCCTTCGTTCTCTTCTTGGTTGAGAAGGTTGAGACCAAACAGGAACTGAGCGGTTCAGTGGTTCATCTGTTAACAAAAATCCATTGGCTCCAAACAATAAGTCCATTTCCTTCCATCCTCTTCTAGCTTTGAACATTGTCTTTAAAGGTTCTTCTATTGTCCTTACACTGTCCTTTTTTTGAATATCAGCTTTCCAACTTTCTTCCTATAAACTTGGGATGCATTGAACATATTCCTCATAGGTCGTGTGCCTTGGATACTTTGTATGTTTGTGTGTTTGATACTTTGTACTATATATGTTTTACTAAAATCCAGTCTCCTCTGGAAGTTCTCCAGGCACATAATACTTTGTGTTCTTAGGATGTCTCAACCTTCACTTTCTCATTTAATTTTATTTTTATTATATGATCAAAACTTTACATTTAAAGTCTATATCTCAGACAAACCATATTCTTTTTCGATCTAAAGCGTCAACCTTATCGCTTTTCTTAACCTTATCTTTTTTCTAAACTTGTCTTCCTTGAGTCTGGGGTCCACATCGAACTCTCTTTGTCTATTCTAAAAATTCCAAGTACAGTTATCAAAACAAGGGAAAGGGTAGGTATTTGCCTTTTCCTTCAGAAAAATCCTCTTTATTCTACTCCAGACAAACATATATACAACCTCTGTCACTCAGATACTGAAACCACAGCGCCAGTGTGGCAAGAACAGGTGTTACTTTCTTTCCTCTTTTTTTCACCGTTCCCACAGGGGAGCAGCTGGATGTGAGGCAGGTGTGTGCATTTCTGCTACTTATTTGCATGTTCCATTTCTTTGGCGTTTACACCTCACTCGGCTGCCCTGGCAGGATGTCTGCATGGACTCGTGTGCTGTGAACGAGAATTACGTGTGTGTGTAGGAACCATACCTGACATGTCATCCATCGGTATTCCTAAACCTCCTTTCTTGGGCCGGCTCCGGCGTCTCTCAC
Organism: Avahi laniger; assembly: GCA_963575035.1. Taxonomy (NCBI): domain Eukaryota; kingdom Metazoa; phylum Chordata; class Mammalia; order Primates; family Indriidae; genus Avahi; species Avahi laniger. The sequence continues at coordinate 22,165 of CAUYSK010101511.1, forward strand.
GTCAGCTCCCTGTCACTCACTGCTGTTTAGCACAGACAGGATGACCCTGGGAGTCGCTGGTGCCGGGGAAAAGAACTGGAACTCCAAGTCCCCTGTCTGGTGGAAGACCTCACCTGTACGTCCGACCAGGGCCCATGGAGCTCCGTTCTGTGAAGGTCCAGAGCTTGCTCAGTGCTAGGCAAAGCCACCTAAATGTCACCTGCCCATAACTAGCCTCCTTGCCCACCCTACCAGAGCCGCAGACGACCTGGCCTGAGTGGACAGAAAGCTGCGGCCCCTCCCTGGCCGTCCTGTAGGCGGACACCGCATTCAGAGTTCTGCTCTCTGTATGTGTATAGGGACTAAGGCCCATGGACCCCTATAAAAGTTTGCTGAAAACCACTGACATGAAGCAGATTGCTTAATAGGAGAAAAGGCATACAAACTTATTAAAATACTGAATGTGTATACATGAGAGTCTTCAGAATGAAGACCCAAAGATCCAGGGGGAATTGTCCATTTTTATGCTTATGTTCAGCAAAGTATAGACAGTCATGTGGAAATACGATTGGACAGAAAAGGTATGATCTGACGTCCTGTTTTCTGAAGACACTTTAGCAGTGGCGGAACCCAGGAGGGACTATCCTGTTCTTATTTTTTTGGAGGCACGGTCTTACTCTGTCACCCAGGGTGGAGTACAGTGGTGCTACCATAGCTCACTGTAACCTTGAACTGCTGGCCTCAAGTGATCCTCCCTCCTCGGCCTCCCAAAGTGCTGGAATTACAGATGTGAGCCACCGCACGCAGCCACAGGCATCCTGTTCTTTAGTAGCTAACTGTGATGTCACACAGAAAGCGCTGCTGCCCGCCAGGAGCCTGGAGGCCTTCCTGCACCTGCCTGCCACCCACGTGTGGCTTGCTGCTCTGTGCTCTCCAACTTGGTGTCCACGGGGCATGACCTAACTCCGGGGCCCATGCAGTTACACCAGCCGGTGTCTATTTCCTTGTGACCGTTTAGTCAGAACTCCCAGACACGGGGAGGGTGATGGTCCACTCTAGCCCCTTGGTTGACACGCACCAGCTGAGCCTGGGGCCTTTCACATCTGAGATGCACCTGTCCAGTATCCACGCCAGTGGCTTGTCCTCAAATTGGGATGTCATGTTGCAAGGTGAAAAGCATTCCCTTCCTTCCCCGCACCCTGCAGCCGAGCTTTTGGGGCGAGCTCCTCTCCAGTGAGATCGTGTTAGACCATCGGGAGAGCTTCCTGGTTGTACCCACCTCTTACGTACCCAGGTGCCCTCTTTGACGTCTAAACTTTAGGCTCAGAGACTGATTATTAATGTTTTCTGACACTGGGCCTGCGGTACCCTGCGGAAACAGTTAAATTGCTTGTGCTGTAGGACTTGTGGCTTGAACGCACACAGACCACTGGGACCTCACACCGGGACTTCTCTTTTGCACTATCAGAGAAAACCCAATTTCTTCTGGCCGTGGGCAGAGAAGAGAGACCCAAGCAGCAGCTGGGTCACTCCACTGCTTTCCAGAAATCCTCGGGGAAAACACCAGCCCTGGTTACAACCTCGTCAAATGCAAACTTGCAAGGGGCTGAGCTTTGCAGAATGCATCTCTCTTTCCATCTATGACATCACATCGTGTGTTCATTTGTTTGTAGTGGAGCCACGCACTTAATAACTTGCCTCTGGGTTTACAAACTACAGCTCTGTTCAGCAGCCAGGAACCTCAAGGACACACCTGTGTATGTTCTTCTCTTAAATCCAGGAGGGTCATGATGAAGACAGAAGTGGAATAACTTGCCGGAGGTCATGGGGCAAAACAGGGACAAAGTCAGTGTCTCTGAGTGAGACTTCCAGTGTCCTGTACCTGGATCTCCTTTCCTTTCTTTATCGTCTTCCTTTACTATGATACCATTTAAAAACAAGAAAAGGAAGCTTGAGATAATTCAGACAGAGGGAAAAATTATAATAAAAATAGACAATGTGCCTTTAATTTTTAAAGGTTACTGGTGGAGACCCCCTCTCCCGCCCATGCCCATAACCTTTAAAGACGGAAAACATTGTAAAGTTTCAGTTGTTGTGTCTGTTATTTTCATGGTGAAGGTGAAGTGTGAGCAGGGAATGGACGAATTTTTTAAAATAAATTTCATTGTGTATCTTCGAGGTTTACATCATAATATTATGGGATGTGTAGAGATGTATATAGAGACGTAGATACGGAGCAGATATGTAAGATGAAGAGCTCTAGGGATCTATGTACATGAGGACTGAAATTAAAATTGTATTAGGGTTTGTTCAATGGGTAGATTTATGTGCTCTTATCCCACAAAAAAGTACCTACATGAAACGATCAATATGTTAATCTGCTTCACCATAGCAACCATTGTACTAACTATGTGTATCTATATGGATGAATATTTTTAACAAGTTTTAAGTTGCCCGAGGTCCTTTCTGTCTGTGTATTTCCTGTTGGGTTGAATTTCTTGAAGCTTCTGTGAACGCGTTGCATTCATTCATCTTCTCTGGCCAGTTCTTTATGACTACTGAGATTTCGTGGTCTTGCAACTTTCAGCTACCAAGAGCAGTCCTTGGGTCTTCACTTTTCTGAAAAGGAAATGGAAGTGGAGAGAAGGATGTGACACTCGAGGTGACCCAGAAAGCAGGAGCTCCAGGGGTGACTTGTGCTGGGAAGTTGTCGTCATGGCGTTGGAATTTCCTTCTGAGCCACAGAATGGCCTGGGTCAGAGGGCAGATGGCGAGGTGCTGTTGTCATGCATCCGGCGTCCTGACGATGCTCCCTGGTTTAAGGGACCGTCCTCGTCCTCCGGGGAAAATGTGCTGTCAGCCTTAAGCCTCTGTGTTAGGGCCTTGGCTTGGATGCTTTTGAAATCTGAATTTTCTGTCTGATGATAATGTTTTAAAGGACAGCATTTCAGGTTGTTTAGGGAGTATTGGTAATTTCCTAAATAAAACATGTCTTTGTGCAATTCTAGTGAGTTATTAATATTTCTTATTATATTGTTTCATAAATGTATTGCCTCAAAAATGAATACGAGTCACAACCTGGTAACTCACGTTGCACAGAGATGTAAATAAGTAGGCATGCGGTAATTAGGGTGAAAACATTTTTTGCAGGCCTGAGACCATTACGGTAAACAGCTCTCTTCCCTTGCCCGTCCCCGCCCCCAGCTCCACCTCCCCAGTGTCTTCCCAATAACAGTTTTAGTGTAGATTAGCCTCAGGAAGCGGAGGAAATATATATAACAAGTGTTCATCCACTATCTTTTCGTTTAGTTTTTGAAAAAAAACGCATGTTTTTTTCTGAGTTCAGGATCAATTTGGACAACTACAATACATTGCTAAAGCCTGGGCAACATAGCAAGACCTCATCTGTACAAAAGATTTAAAAAAAACAACAATTAGCTGAATGTGATGGTACACACCTGTAGTCCCAGCTATTCAGGAGGCTGAGGCAGGAGGATCATCTGAGCCCAGGAGTTCAAGACCAGCCTGGGGGATATAATGAGAAGCCCCCATCTCAAAAAAAAAGAAAGAAAGAAAAGAAAAGAAAACATGTTATAAACAGTGGAACTAGAATTATTTTTTCTGAGCTCTTCCTGCACATGTATATACCATGGTATATAAATTATTTGGCAAAAGACAAGAAAAAAGGGGAGAGAAGACATCTAAGAGGTGTCCAAAACAAAAGGACACAGAGAAAAAGAAATGTAGTATGTTGAGAAATAGGTGAGAAGCAGCATATGAAAATAGGTTGACTTGGTTTTGAATTTGAAGGGAAAATATTCTTAATAAAACATATTTGGGGTTTTCTCAACTCAAAACGTTGGTACTGTCTTTAAAAAAAGGTGTGCCAAACCTTGAGTTCTACTTTTTCTCTATCCCTGGGAGGCGTGGGCAGCAGAATGGTTTCAAGGTTGCCATCCTATGACTATTTCCAATCTAAGCCTAAGCCAGAAAAAATAAATTCACACCCTCAGCTCAGTACCCTGCACTTCTCCTGAAATGGCCATTTGGGGGTTTGTCGTTGCGAGTTATTTTGTTTTTTAGTAATGCCCGGAAGAGGGGACTCCCCTCCCGTATTTGAACAACAGTTCCCCCCACCATCGTGAATATGTCAGGCCATTGTAGACAGATGGCCTCAAACATAGATATTTATAACCCCCCTTTCCAGAACCTAAACTCTCAGAATCACCTCTGGTCACAGCTGGCTTCCCATTCATTCTGTCTGCAGGCCGAGAATGTGTCAGACATCCAGTCTCAAGTACACTGTGCTGTGTGACAACTCAAATTCTCATTTATATATTAAAATATGTGACTTTGTATATTAAAAATATAGGCCATCTAAGCAAGTTTGCTGGGAAAGAAGTTTCTCGGTCTCCATTTCCTATAGCTCACCTCAAACAGTATCATTCATCTTTCTAGATAGTTTCTTTTTCACACTTTTCTAACTAAGAAAAAAAGGAACAACATATTCAGTTACATGGGGGTAGGGAACCTCCCTTAAGCCTCATACTCTAGCAGATCAAATCAACTACTGTGTTTTGATTTTTGTCTCTTAATCTCTGTCTATATGCTTGACAATTAGCACACGTATTTCATAGTCGGGTACACTCCGTATTTTATAGTCAGCTACACTCATTTAAGCTAGTGTTATAAATGTTCCCATAGTCTTCCTGATTCAGAGAGTATCTCAACAGAAAAGCTGGATAAATTGGGGTGGACACGTCACTTTGAAAATAACACTTTTGCACACGTCCTTTACAATCACAGCACACTTGGCAGCCCTCTGCTTGGTATAGAGTTGTACCGCAGCAAGACAATCTATGGTTGGAATGGTCACCAGCTGACATCTATGAGAAGCCTTGTTCTCCAAAGGATTTCCTTTGAGGGTGATGCCAGAGCTCCAAAGAAAATGAAAAAGAAAAAAAAAAGGAAAGCAGTATTATTTTACAATCGTTAGTATTCAAAAGAAAATTTCAGTATTCCTGGCAAGCCAGACAAAGCTACAGATGTGAACTCTTTCTCTGTACACACCCAAAATGGGGCACCTTTTCAGAACTGGGGATAAGAACAGGAGACTCTGATCTTACTTGAGTGTGGAACAACACACAGGTGTTCCTTGTTCCTTTTGGGAAACAAACCACAGTAGTGCTGTCGAAAGAAAGTTGTACCTTCAAAAACATGGTGACTCAAAGGTGAGTGTCTGTTTAGACTCGCTTCTCTGTGCTGACATTTTGCAGGGACATTTTGCTTTCTAGGAGGGAGGCATTAAAATATGGAACATGGTCACAGATTCCCCAGGAATTAGTGTAGAGACTTTGTTGGAGAGAGAACTTGGAAGACTTTGGGTGGATACTAACATCTTGATTATAATTACTTCCTTACATTGTAGTGAGATCATTTAATGTAAGGAGAAGTATTTTTTTTTTTTCAGGTGAAAATAAGAACCTCAGGGTAAACTTTTAAGTATGGGTGTGAACTTTGTGTGCTTTGAAATATTTTGAGAAAATGATAATGCTGCTACCTCTTCACTACTGTGATTAAAACTTTATTTGATCCAATAATGTCTTCCAGATACCAATTAGTTTGCATGAACTTTATTAGAATATGAATAAGTAACTCAAGAGTACATTTATGTCCTTAACTTTTTACAAGAAAATGAAGCTCAAAACTCATTGTTTTAAAGATGCAAAGGTCAAGCAGCATTTCTTTCTTAAAACTCTCCTCATTCCCAATTTCAGAGAATTCTCTCAAACTTATGATAAATGTTTTTAAGAGAATTTCAGAATAATATGCTGGATGATTGTACCATTTTCCTTCTTAAAACTTTCACTCTATTAACCTTAGCGTCTTTCTAGTGAGAACTGAGTTGCTGTAGCTCTAAAATTATATCCAAAGCACCTGTGTGATTGCTATTAACTGCTCTATTGAAACTTGAAATTAACATTGTTGGCATCCTCTTTTGATGAAGGAATCATTTATATATGTTGGCATAGCAGCAGATATTTTTTAGTCTAATTTAAAATTGAAGTGGCTTTCATCGAACAAAGATGGGGGAATGATTGAAAGGAAGTTGATAGATTTTTTCAAAATTAAGTCAATCAGTGCAGATGCTTACTGCATGCAAGGTTGATAGATTCTAATAGGACTTGAGGCTGTTTCCTGCTCAGGTAATTAATACCTGAAGTTAAGAGTTCAATGAGTGAATTAGGACTTTGCATATACCCGTCTCATAGCCATAGCTGCCTGTTTTGGCTTGCGTGTGCAAAATGGCAAGCATTTTTTTCCCTGTCTTTAAATCTCTTTTAATCGCTTTGTTAGAATGCTTAGGAAGATGTGGAACTTTCCTTGCTGATTTTTCTCAGAGCTGGGGACTGCTGAGTCATTATCATAATTGAGAATTAAGAGATGGTTGAGATTCGCCCCATGCAAGCAGGACATGCTGTTTTGATTTAGAGCCTCCAAACAAGAGAAATCCGACTTGATGAAAACGTGATAGGGTGGTTTCCTTTGAGGAAGGAAAGAGGGAATTTTCTCATAGGTTTCTATGACAGCTTTAAACATGCTGATGGTCAAAGAATAATCCCTGTTGAACAAGAAGAGAAGAGGCTCTTTTCCATCTTCCCTGGAGGGGGCACACGTGAGAACTCTGATGGCCGGGCAAGGAGACAAGGGCAGGATCTGCTCGTGTGCAACTTTTCTTTTGATCTGTTTGAAGTGACCCATAGTTGGGGAAAAGGTGTCTTTAGTGGGATCTGTAGAGTCATGTAGAATAGAAGGGCTGGAAGGAACCTTATGGCTCATCTGGTGCAGAAAGTGGTGTTAGGGCCAGCTGATACCAGCTTAGGAGAGCCAGTTGCTACATTTGCAGGAATTCATGGTGCCATTTGTAATACGTAGCCATTATTAAACTTAAATCAATGAACTTACACTTAAATACATTGTATTTAAAAAACAAACGTAATTAATACCCCAAATCCATCGCTTCCTGATTGCTTTACTTCACTTTGCTGTTCTCTGTGCTGTGGAGGTTATGTGTGTCTGTTGTATCTGTATGTTAGAAATATCATCAGTGTTGTCATGACAGTAGCTTGGAATCAGATGTCGTGATTTCTGCAAGGCAATTTATGGTTAGAGTGGTCACCAGCTGCCGTCTCTGAGAAGCCTTGTTCTTCAAAGGATTTCCTCTGAGGGAGATGCCAGGGCCCGGAAAATGCTACAAAGCAGGCTTTTTCCTTCCAGAAAGCCAGTTGTTAAACTCCCACCAGCACTCATTCATTTCTGGGTATGAGACAGGGGCACAGAGACCAACAGACACCCAGCCAAAGTCCTGCACCTGCTGCTACTGGCGGGGCCAACACTAGACTTGGGTCTCCCAGGACCTGTCCCGGGTGCCTGTCTTTCAGTTACACCGCTCAGAGATATCAGTGCTGAAAGACACAGGGAACATGGGTCAGGTCTAGCTGTGGGCGCTTGTCTCCAGGGCTCTTCTGTTACTGGGGACAGCATGATGAGGAAGGAGCTCCGGCGGGAGGAGGGGATGATTAACACAGATGGTGGGCGTCTGAGCTCAGGTGAGCAGCTTGGGGGAAGAGGAGGCAGAGATGGGACTGTGAGCTGTCCCCAATGCATGGTGCTACAATTACTGAATGGACAGATGAGTAAAGCATGAGTAACACTTAGCGCCACCTGATCGTATGTCATATATGTATTTGCTGATTTATTTTGTGTCTCCCCCATTAGAATGTGAGCTCCATGAGGACAGGGACTTTGTCCTGTGTGCTGCTGTACCCCCAGTTCCCAGAGCAGTGCACGGCACATAGAAAGTGCTCAGTAAATATTTTCAAATGAATGAATGAACCTATCCTGCCACTTCTTGGCATTGTATGATGCCAACTCCCAGGGGACGCTTTGCCCAGAGGAATATGCCTGGTGGAGTCCACCTTAGGGGACCCTCTAACCCTTGTCTGGCTGCTAGACTCTCACGACCACCGTTTCTCTTCCCTCTTAGATGACGGAGGGCCGTCGATGTCAAGTACATCTTCTTGATGACAGGAAGCTGGAACTCCTAGTACAGGTAAACAGCTTTTGGTCAACTTCCTGAGTTTCTGCACAGACTGTTGTGGTTCAGACATTGATTCAGCTCGGGATGGAGGGGGAGAATGTGAACTGTTTTTGAATATCTGTTAAAACCTGGGGGAGAGTGACTAGGACACACCAGGGTGTGTGGCGTGTGTGCTGTGTTTCCTTCATTCTGTGTCTGTACGCACTGGTGCCTAAGGCATTCAAGGCCAGGTGTGTATCTAACCTATTGTTACGAATCTCCAGAAAAGGAAATTACACAACTGCCCTTAGCTGTTCTTTCTGCTTAGAAGGAGTTAACTACAATGTAACCTAAATAACTCTTGTTGTAACTAACGCTGATGTAGTCTTCCTTGCTCAGAGGAGATAGAAAATATTAATAGTTCATTCTTTTCAAGTTCAGTTTTCATAGTTGAGAAGAAAGGTGGATGATCACCGTGCTCTGTCTTCCCTCTAAGGGCTAAGCGGCCCCTTCTTGTCCCGTCCTGTGGGTCGACATTGCCATCCCCGTTTAGCATCTGGAGACACTGAGGATGCAGGGAATCAGTCACTTCATCCCCAGCTGAAAACACATCAGCGTCCGCAAGGTCAGAGAAATAATAGGAATCAGACACCACCACCCCCGCCCCCCTTCCCGGTCTTGGTCATTTTGCTCTTGGAGAGATCATTGTTCCACCCAGAGCTCTAAAGAATGGTGATGTTTCCAAAGCTGATTTAAAGAGTTTATCATTCCAAATCTGTTGTTCAACTGTAACTTTCATTACATTTGCTTGGTATTCTCAAATGTCTGTGTCGGGTTCTTAGGGCATTGTGTCCCATCCCCTGTCACATGTTCCTAGGAGGAAGCTACAGTTCATCGGGAAGGGGGGGTGCAGTTTGAAATGGTGCCCACCTGCTCAATCACAGGGGACGTGATCCTGTTTCAGTGGGGAGGTTCACGTACAGATGCTCATCTGGTGTTACCTTGTACTTGCTGCTTTGGTTTGAAAACGTTCAAATTGATGACTTTAATACTTGTAATGGGAGTCAAATGATAAAAGCTTTAGAGATGCAATATAAGAAATAGAGAAACTAGGAAAAGGCTCATAATTATACCATATTGATTCAACTACTATTCTCATTTTAGTGGGGGTTTTTTCTAGCATTTTTCATATTTCTATTTCTTACATGGTTGTAATCATAATATTTGTAGAATCTTATACTTTTATTTTTTACTTAATGTTGTCTTTCACTAGCACTTTCCAAGTTACTGTAAATTATCATCTTTGTGAATAGCTGCATAAATTCCAGAAATGGCTATACTATTGTTATCTAATCCTTCCCCCATTTGGGTATCGTTAAGGGTTTTGTTTTTGTTTTTTACAGTTTTTCCACTATTAGAAGTAAATGCTGTGACTTCCTTGTCACTGTGCAAACTTGTGGCTTAGATTTTGGGACGAAGGCAATAAAGTTGAGCAAGATCTCTTTAATTAGTAGAATCATTAACTAAGATTAAGAGTCAGTGTGAGGAATTTATAGGTGAATGACCTGGTGTGTTTTATATGCTTTTCTTAAATCAAAGCTTGGGGGCTTAGAGAGAAGCTCTCTTCTGGAACAGGAAATGAGACCTCCAGTGGCAGTTCTCTGGGCCAGCCTGCCTTGAGAAAATAGGAATGGGGACAGTTGAGATGGACTTGAGTCACAGAAAATGTATTTAATCGCTGATGTGCACAGTTTTGGAACAGTCACCCTCAACCCTATGCAATCAAGGAGATGTTGAATTAGGCCAAACCAGAGAAGGGCATGCTCTTCCCACTGCTTTCTAGAATTTCTTCTTCCTAAATCACTCTCCTTCCCACACTCCCACCCCCGGACCTGGTTAGTTTCCACTCAGTCTTTAGGTTACAACTTGGAAGACACTTCCCCGCCCGCAGCCAAGGCTCTCCCTGTCCCTCCTCCCACGTCCCAGGTCTGGGTCTTCGCTCCTCCTCCCTGAGCTTCTCACAGCACGGCCACGCCTCATGGTCATTGCCTATTCACCTGTCGCCCTTTCCCGGAGCCTCCAACGCTGAGAGGGCCGGGTCTGCGTCCTGATCCCTGTGTGTCCCCAGTCCCAGCCCAGCACCTGGCACATTGTGTCACTAAATAAAGATCTGTTGTATGAAAGAACGAGCGAGCCCTAAAATGCCTTGGTATTACTTCCCCAAAGAACTTCTTGCCATAGTACCAATTGCTTGGCAGGGGATTCAGCTCAGCACAATATATTCATAAAAGGAAAGAGTCTTTTTTTGAGATGGAGTCTCACCTTGTCACCCCTAGAGTGCAGTAGCATCACCATAGCTCACAGCAACCTCAAACTCTTGGGCTCAAGGGATCCCCCTGCCTCAGCCTCCCCAGTAGCTGGGACCACAGGCATGCGCCACCACACGTGGCTAATTTTTTAGTAGAGATGGGGTCCTGTTCTTGCTCAGGCTGGTCTCGAACTCTTTTTTTTTTTTTTTTTCTTTTTGAAACAGAGTCTCACTCTGTTGCCTGGGCTAGAGTGAGTGCCGTGGCGTCAGCCTAGCTCACAGCGACCTCAAATTCCTGGGCTCAAGCAATCCTCCTGCCTCGGCCTCCCGAGTAGCTGGAACTACAGGCATGTGCTACCATGCCCGGCTAATTTTTTCTATATATTTTTAGTTGTCCAGATAATTTCTTTCTATTTTCTTTTTTTAGTAGAGACGGAGTCTTGCTTTTGCTCAGGCCGGTCTCGAACTCCTGAGCTCAAACGATTCTCCTGCCTTGGCCTCCCAGAGTGCTGGGATTACAGGCGTGAGCCACCACACTAATAAAGGGAAAGACTCTAAACTCCATTGCAGAGTGGGCTTCAGCAAACCTTGGAGAAACAAGGTTCAAACTATTGGACAAAAGCCAACTTAGATATATGATTCTTCTTTCTCCTCCACAAAGTTCTGTTACCCAGGCATATAACCTTTTGACAGAATCCTTTCTAAAGGGAGTTTCTATTCTCTAGCTCATTTGAACCCATCTCGAGGTGTTTAATGACATAAGACATCTTGACCTATTACCTTCTGTTTGATATTGTATATTCATAGGGTGATAACCTTCCGATTCATTTACATTTTCATCACCAAAATATATTAAATACTGAGAGCATTGTTGCTGTTAAGAACAATGTCAGGATGTGCATACTAAGCCTAGACCAAGCGATGCCTTTCCTGATCTCTTGGTCTAAAGATTTGGAGAGGGGGAGGAGTGGAAAAGACTCTTGTGTTGACCTGAGGAGGTTCGTAGGGTACAGAGATAGGTTTGGAGGAAGCATTTTTCTCCCCCAGAGAAGTAAACAGATTTGCACAAAAGTGATGGAAAGACATTAGTAAGAAGTGTCAGAGGTGGGAGTTTAGTTTCTTAGCCACTCGCTAGGAGGCTGAGAGACTCATCGAAGGCTACACGTCGGATCTTCAGAAGCAGGGAACCTTCTGTGGCATCGGTGTTAGATGAGCAAACTGACTTGGCCTCCAGAACCGACTCCCTCGTGGAGAATTGCTTCCTGCCGGGAGGATGCTGGTAGCCAGACAGCCACGCAGATCATTTCATGCGGTGCTGTTGACCCAGCCACTCTGAGTGTATGTAACATTTCCCTTCTCTGGGCTGCAGAGAAAAATGGCCCTCATCGTAACGTTTAGTACTTATTCTGCAAAACACTTGGAGATTATCTCGTGAAATCTCTGCTTCCAAATCCCTGATTACCCCGAATAGATCCCACACTACCTGCACAGGGGAAGGGCAGACGGTCAAAGGTGATCCGCTAGGAATTAATATTTGAAAGGCTCATCCCTAAATCCACAGGCAATGCCCTGACACCCACATCTTTGCAATGTATTAAGAGCTCTGAACCTGAGTCCTCAAATTCCACTTAAGAACAGCTGGAAGATGATTCGAGCATTCAGCACCAGACCAGACCTTCAACCTTGGCCGTGGACGTGTGGCAGTTCGCACGGCCAGACCACCCTGCAATTCAGCCTGCGGGTGGTGTCTTTCTCTCTGTCTTCCAAAATTGTTTCCACCAATTAGAAATGCACTCAAAAACCCTTCATTAAAATGAGAGAGGCCAACCCCATCTCAGTCTCTGAGTTGGCCTCTTTTTGGAGCTGTTAGAGAGGCAGATAAGAGGGGGTCAGGCATGTGCTGTCCGAAAGTGAACTTCCCAAGTCTGATAACCTTACTCCTTTAAAATTATTTTCTTTCTTTTCTTTTTTTCCTGATCTGAATACATATTTAGGAAGAGCATTTTGCAAGCCAAGAAAGGCAAACATGTACTTTAGCTGTAGGGGGAATAATTTGAGGCTTGGAGAAGAATTTCCGAACAGCGAGAGTCAATAGATGAACTACAGGAAACCATTAGCAGGGAAGGTTCTGGACTCTTTCTCCTGGGCTTCTTAAAAATAGAAAAGATTTTCACTGGAATGGAATGGCTGAGGTGCGGCCCTTCCTTATTAGGTTCTCTTGAGGCTTAGGATACCGTACGACGTCCTGTCTCACAGGAAGACAGCCCAGCATGAGAAAAACACACAGTGCCTTCGACTCCCAGAACGCTTCATTTTAGTGCTTTCCGCGTCTCTCTAGATGAGTCGGTGTTAGACTCCATTGACAAGATTCCTTCCCTTTGGTGATGGAGGTTTGCGCATCAGAGTCCTGTCCCTCTTCCCGAATTCTGCCACAGTGAACCTCGCTCCCGACTTTGTGTAATGCCCCACGATGGAAGGCTGTGTCCCAAGTCCCCAAGAGCCAAGTTGCCCTGGGGATACTGCGTCTCTCCCCCTCTGCCCCAGTCCCTCAGGGGCCATTGGCAAGATACTTGTAACTGCCTTCTTCTCTTCAAATAGAGGAATACAGTGTCCTTATGATTCTGAGAAATGGAGCAAGCTTTAACCAGTCAGTGTTTTCCAAGAGAATAAATGATAGCTACTAGATTACTGCTGCATATGACACGGTGCTCCTGATCCTGAGAGAGCCACTGGGGCAGAAGCTTCAGGAAAGGTCTCAGCTGCTCTGTGTGGTATAGCAGCCACCAGCCACACATGGCCACGGAGCAAAATGTGGCCAGTGCACATTGAGACATGTGTAAGTATAGAACACATGCCAGATTTTAAAGACTTTGCATATTAAAAAAAGCAAAATGTCTTATCAATGATTTTTATGTTCATGAATCTATGTTGAAATGATAATGTTTTGGATGTATTAGGTTAAAGAAAATATATACTAAAATGAACTGAACCTGTTTCTTTTTATTTTTTTATTTTTTAAAATTTTTTATTTATTTACTTTTTACAGACAGGATCTCTCTTTCTCTGTTGCCCAGGCTGGAGTGCAGTGACATCATCATAGCTCACAGCAACCTCAAACTCCTGGGCTCAAGGAATCCTCCTGTCTCAGCCTCCTGAGTAGCTGGGACTACAGGCGCCACCACACCTGGCTAATTTTTAAATTTTTTTGTACAGTCAGGGTTTCACTCTGTTGCCCAGGCTGGTTCTGAACTCTTGGCCTCAAGCGATCCTCCCACTTTGGCCTCCCAAAGTGCTGGGATTACAGAGGTGAGCCACCAGCTTCTTTTTACTTTTTTAATATGGCTACTTAAACAATTAAAATTTTATATAGAGCTCGCTTCTGTGGCTCACATATTTCTGTTGGACCACTATCTCTGAAGGACAGAGGAAAAATAAATTAAACAAAAGGAAAAATTTCAAACATAATAAAATTGTTTAGGGTTGCCCTGATACCATACTGGATGTTTGGCACCATAATGACTGCATTTTACAATTCTTTATAGACTTTATATGGAGCATATCTTATTTAACCCTCACACTAACTGTGTAAAGTAGGTGCCATCTCAGATAAGCAAACAGAAATTCAGAAAGGTTACATAACTTGCTCAAGGTCACATAGCTAGTTGAGTATATACAGGCTGAGCATAGGTTTTCTGATATTGTATCCCATTGTCTTTTCACTGCGCCATAAAAAGTATAGGCAATAAACACCTGAGACAGGACACAGTTCACCAGTGACAAGGCTGCCCTGCTGGCCCCTGACACCAGCATCCTAAATGATGGCAATTAAAGACTTTGAACTTTATCTCAGGTCCGCCACTGAAGATGGGTTTGCGCAGGTCATTAGTTCCTTTGAACCCAGTTCCTAATCTGTCTAGCAAAGATTTAAACATGGGACACATCAAGATGAAAGATTTTCACATCATGTAAAAGCCTCAGGCTATCAGGTGTGGAAGAAACTTCCATGGGAGGAGATGAAATGATTGTTGCCTTCCTATTACCTTCCTATGTCCGTCAACGGTTCTTAAAGCTTATGAGTGTTAACATGGGCTGACAGAAAAGTATCATCGAGGGCACAGTCAATAGTCTGGCCCAATAACATGGGCTGGAAAAGAAATGTCTATGACTTTTTTTTAAAACATCTAGAACTCTGATAGTGCTACACGGAATAAATGAATCGATCTGGGTTCTTTGCATGTGGGCACACGCCCACGCCTGCCCAGCCTCATAGCCCCAGCGTAGCCAATTCTGTGGCCAATGATATTCTTCCGTTAAAATGCAGGGTTTGTTCTGTACCAGGTAAACCAGGAATTCCCCCAAAGCACATGTTGCCAAGGGAAGAATACAGGGTTGATTCCATAGCTCCCCGACTGAGCCGGGTGGGCAGGTGGGTTTCTTCTGATCTGCCTGCTGGGCCGTCTGCTGGAGCGGGCCCCAGGTCCGCCATCTGCTCCTGTCTGCTCTGAATTCGGGAGTCACACTCTCAGCCAAGGGCTGAGAAGCTGTGCACAGAAGCTGAGAGCAGACAGAGGGACTCGGTGTTAGGAACCTTCTGTCCGGGACCTCCCAGGCCACCAGGCCACCTCATAAAACAAGAGCCCGAGGGGCGTCCGGGAGCACCGCTTTGGGCTGAACTCACACTTCACCGTGATGGCCATCATCACTTATGAGGCTCCTCTCTGCAGAGCCTGCAGAGCTGGGCACTCTACCAAATGAGCAAAACAGATGTCTTCCTAGCCCCTGGGGGTGGCAGATAATATTTAACATTTGAAAGGCACGTGGTGAAGAAAGAAATGTTAAGATAGGAAGTAGACCCAGATAAGCTAATGGTAACTCCATTTAGATTCACAAGTTCATTTTTGTGGTTTAGAGGAATAAGGAATAGTCCATGAAGTGTATACCTTGGGGGACACAGGCAGCTAAGTCCTGCCGTGATGACAGATGCCCTCCATCTCCCTTCTCCAGCCAGGGCCTTTGCGGAAAAGTTTCTGCAGTGGCTGAGAACAAAGGCGAATCCCTGTGTCCCCGGGGATTCGGGGGGAGGGGCCTGTGGACGAGGACTGAGCGGCAGGAAAGGCAGATTGACGCAATGTCTGGGGACCCCTGACACACACGCACAGATCCTGACCAGACAGCTCAGCCAGGCGCGGGGTGAGGAAGCAGAGGCGGCCATCACCCTCTCCCAGACAACCAACTGGTCCAGGCTGCTTGTTGCCTAGCAACACCCCTCCCCTCCCTGCATCCTTTCTGAAGCATCTCCATTTCTGTGCCCTGTTTACTCTGGATGCTAATCTTAACCTGTTTTAAAATGTAATTCGTTGGGCCCATTTGAAATTGCCAATATTTGGCCGACTTTATCCTACTAAGAGGACAATTCCGTGTGGCTCAAACTGAATGTGGAGGAAGAGAAAGGAAAGGGGAGGGAAGATAGAGCCTTCCAGAAAGTTCTTTTGTTGTTGTTATTGTACTGCTGAGTTATTTTTTCTGCGAATGCTTTACAAAATCATCTCCACATCTGCCCTAGAAGAGAGTGTGAGCAGATGAGGAACCTCCGGAAGTGACTGTTCAACTTTGTGCATCTAGTTTCTGTCTTTCTGCTGAAGACGATGAAAAGGAAGTGAGGAGATTAAAACAAACTCAACATGAAGTTTGAGTTGAGCAGTTTAGGGAAGTGTGAACAGTTGTGTCTGCAGGGGAAAGGCACACATTAAACACACACGTGCACACACCTCTAAGACGAGTGTGGAAATGGAGAACAAACTGGCCCTCTTGGAAAGGGTGGGTAACAGGAATTTGAGCGTTAACCAATCTGGGGCTGCCATTGGTTTTGTTTTTTTATCCGTAACTTGCAAATTGAGTTTGGGCACATTGCTCACTTCAAATACTTGCTTATTTGTTAAATATTTATTATTTGTCTTCCACTGTGCTACACAGATCTAACTGTCCATTTGGGCTAAGAGTTCATGGCTGGAGGTGGTAAATGATTACTTAAGCTGTACAACTTTTTACTAGTCCGGGGGTGGCTGGTTCTTCCTGTTCCTAGGGTGGTCTGTTGTTACTCAGCTCTGCCGTGGCTGGGACAGCTGCCTTGCCATGTGATTTCTCCCAGCGAACCCTGTCCTTTCTTGTGACGAGGGGTCCAGGAGGGGGTGGGGGCATCCGATTTACTCCTCTGGCAGCCTCTGCTGCAACTTGTCCCACCCAGTCCAAAGAAGGAAGGGAGGAGGCCCCTGTCCTGCACTGTCAGGTATCAGAAAGGGTGGAGGAAGGAACCGAAAGGTATGGGGGAAACCTCGGCTTCTCTCTGTTTGTCCCCGACTCTTCTAGCCCTGGGACCTGCCCCATAGCCTTGAATCTCTCTGCTTTCTGGTTTCCTGGCTCTCCCAGCACAGAGCTAACAGTTCAGCTGTCAAAGCCACGTGGAAAGTTTCCAAATCTTGCCAAAGCCCCAGCCCCGCCCCTCCGGCTGTCTGCCAGATCTTTGTGACAGACCCCCTTGGGGGCAGTGCCAGGCCTCTCACCAACCCAAGCAGGGCATTCCCCCTCCTCCTCCAATCCGGGTCCTCTCGTTCTTGCACCTGCTTGGAAAGTGAGCCCACGATTGTCCAGATCGGCCTCTTTGGCGTATGCCTCGGCTCCATCCCCATCCTTAAGTCCTGCCCTTTTTCTGCCTCCTAATGGAAAAGACCTTCCTTCTCCTCTCCAGTTGATACCCACTGCAGACATTTTCCACCCTGGACTCAACATCCTCCCTGCGCCCGTTGTCGCTGTGCCGTTTGTCCAGAGCCCTGGAGCTGCTCCTTTCTGACCTCCCGGTTCTACGTCTCTGCTCGTCCCAGTTTGTCCTACACGACACGACCAGAATGTTCCTCCCTACACACTGCCCTGTGATGTGTCTCTGCTCCAAAGCCTTCGGGAGCTCATCCTGTTTGAACTCCTCTGACTCTCACGTCCCTCTGTGATCTGACCAGGTCCTGTTCGCCAGAGACAGTATATCAAAGAAGTGAAGAGGGTAGTTTTGCCCCAAACTACCTACTCTCTGGGTGACATTGCATTTGCCACACTCTGCCCAGTGGAACTCGGGCCCGAGCTTTCCAATTGCAGGGAATCGTGTCCATAGTGATGGACACAAGCCACCCTGTGACCAGAGTAGAGTCTTGTAGACCGGCAGTTTTCATACGTCTTTTAGCTGCAAAATCCTTTGTCCAGTATCATGTAAATGGAGAGGGTCTGAACCCCACCAGCTTGTCCCCCCAACTAACAGGGGGCACCTGAGGGGTCTCAGCAGACTCCAACGAATTTGGAAATCGCTATTCTAGATAGAAACCAGAGGATAGAAAATTTAAGTATCCTTTATGCAAATAAACACACTCTGAATAGTTCAGTGTAAATTGAGCTTTAATTATACACACCATATTTTCAATGCTTTGGGAAATCATATAGCTTAATGATTGGTCATCACATGAGCTAACTGAACACTTATTTTTATACCATACTCTGTTCTAAGAGCTTATTATGGGCCGAGTCATCTAGTGAGCCCCACAACTCTATGAGGTAGGTCACTGTTCCCATTTTTCAGATGAAGAACTTGGAGCACAGAGAAGTTAAGTAACTTACTCAGAGTTGCACAGCTAGTAAATGGTAGAGACATGATTCAGAACCAGGCCGCTTGGCTCCAGGATCAATGCAGGCTCCAGTGTATTGAGAGCACAGGCTCTGGGCCAGATGGCCTGACCTCACAACCTGACTTTGACACGTAGCTGCTCCGTGACCTTGGCCAATTGTACCACCTCTTTAAGCTTCAGTTTCTTCATCTGTAAACGGGGAATAGTAACTGCTTCTAGTTTTCCTGCTGTAATTTTATCTATAAATTGAAACTGGTATCTGCCTTGTAGATTTGCGATCAGGATTAAATTAACTAGAACATCCGAAGTGTTCAGAAAACTCCCCGGCTCATCAGAGCTGTCTCTTAGGCTGGACCACTTAGTCGCCATGGTAACCTGGGCACGTCACTGGCCTTTGCTACCTCATGTGTAAAACGGGAATGCTAACTGCCTTGGCTTTGGGGGAAGCATTTAGGGGACTATGAAATGCTGCATAATTTACAGTGCTATTATTCCTAATAATCAGATCTTCCATATGATTCTGTGCAAGGCTTCACGAAGTATTTATGGAGTTCAGTGGAAGTTCATTTGACAAGTGATGGGTGACAGTCCGTCAAAAAATGTCTCAACTGCCTAACCCTTGCAGACTTCCCAGCACATCACCCCCGATCTGTTCATGAACGCTGGTGATCACGGCACATCCTTCCAATGTCGTATAACTCATATGACAAGGTCATAGGGTGATGGGCAGGACGTATACGCACATGCATTCATACGGAGTCCAGAGAACCATCTAGACGAGTGGATTAGGTTTCGTGCTCCAGTGATGTCAAAGCATGCTAACCGCTCATCATTCTCGGGGATAAAATAGAAAACAAAATGATTTTGATGGGTGCATCCCGGTGTCTTATACATGACCCCCATCCTTAATGCTTCACGTTAAAGTGATATTAAAGCACAATTGTATACGAATGAATCCCATCGGCTGTGATCTGTGGAAAGGCGAAATCTGAAGGCTCATGCTATTCTATACACTACCCCTTATAAACACGGTAGTGGTTGGATTTCGCATTCCACTACTCACAAACCGTTACC